>SNQJ01S0050777.1:10415-34926 GCA_010110895.2 Picea sitchensis | reverse complement strand
ATAAAATTTTGGCGATTTTTAAGGTAAAATAATTTTATCCTATAGAATTTGGGCGAATCATTTTTAAAATAGCAAATCTTGTTTTTGGAAAAACCATGGAAAATTAGCCCATGAGCGAAATTTAGCCCCTAAAATCATCCATGGTGATGTTGTACAAGAAGATCATATGATCCCAAGAAAATCTATACGGAAAATCACCAACTCCAACGAGAAGAATTTGAATTTAAAGGGATCACCACTTCTCCCCTCTCATCACACATTGTTTGAAAAAATCATTGAACAAATTTAAGAAGACATACAACGGATAATCAACATTTAATTGGAAAAATGAAAGGTGATCGAGTGTGAAGTGACATGGTAGAAACATCCATGGAAATAGACCACTTCTCTTGGTCATTTCTGTCTAGAGAAATAGTAAGGATTCGACAATGTAAAAAGCAAGAGGAACTTCACTTGTTTTCACAAACAACAGAGTACATATTTTCTGATAACACAAACTCTAATTGGAGGGATGGTAGTAATAGACATTATAACCTAAGATATGTAAATATCAAAAGGAATACCCTAGTTATGGCCATGACGTAGAGAAGAGGAAAAGGGACATAGGTCATTGTTCGCAAAGGATGAATGCCAAGGGGAATATATGTGTCTCTCACTCAACCAACTAAGCTCACCAATCAAATGCAAGAGGTTGGGATCAATGAACAGGTTTTTTTGTATTTGGTTGTCATCTAGAATAAATTTTAAGGGACAATGGCCTTCACTGCCAAAGATTTATTTTCTCACCTTCCTGAGGAGGTAAGAGTAGGAAGGAATATTATGTAAATATTTTTTTTTGTTTCTTCTATAAAGGAAAAAATGGAAATGTAAGAAATGGGAAAAGAGGGAAATTGCAACGCTAGCAATAGTAAAACTCCATGGTTATAGAAGTTCAACAATCTTTCTTACTCTATAAAAGTATAATGTAAAAATAAGTGAAAGGGAGGTTGAAGGACTAAAGTTAAGTCATGTATAACTATTTATCAAGCTTGAAGGAAGGTGAGAAAGCTCTTTGTTTGTTTTTGTAGTTTTGAGACAAACTATTCCTTTGAAGGAAATTAATGGAAAGTGAATTCATGATTTGTTCATACAATGGTGCAACATTGATTATTATCTTCTACAAGTGTTTTAATTTTATCACCCTTGTCAATTGTCATTTGTAGGATATAATTATGAACAAATTATGAGCTCAGTTATAGGAACATACTTGTGGTCATCTATATGCAAATGTGTATGCCAGTACAATTTAATTATATAAATAAGAACTATTTATGTTTTTGCAAATTGAATTGTGTGCATGTAACTAATTATGTTATTGTTAGATAGGACTGTAGTTGTGCATTAAAATAGGATTGCATCAACATGTTAAGCTAGACTTGCATTTAGGATTTAATCTAATAGAGATGAATTCGCCTCTCTTCAAAGAGTAATTTATACAATTAACGGCAACCATGCCCTCATACTGGTGGAGATTGCTATACCAAAAAAGAGTAGGTCTAATTGGGGCCTACCATTGAGCAACTCTCCCTCATGTCGATGCGAGGATTCCCCCCGCATCATCACTATGCTAATCAATTCATGAAGTTACCCTCCTAGTCATATCATCCAAATTTACACATACCCTTACTTAGTATCCTAGGAAATACTTCTTGTCTTAGGAGTTGTTACATGTAATAGGGGTATATATTATCCCTCCCATGGTTCAACTTGGAAAATGGTATAAATTTTGAGTTATTGTGAAGTTAGAAGTCAATACTATAATGTGTCTCTTCATAATGGCATTTTCAATTTGACATGACTAATCATTTATGTTGCATTGGGATTTGTGTATCGCATCGAGATTCATGTACCTACATTGGGAATTATGTACCTACATTTGGATCCATGACTTTTTTGGGATCTAATATTGCCTTAGGATCTATAAGGCCTTCCTTTGGCATTGTGATTACCTTGGGTATTGTGAGATATGCAATGGGAATGATCACATGACCATGCACACTTCCTTAGATGCCACACATGGTACATCATCACTAAGTTTGAGGGGTTGACTTTCTCTCTTGGACCATTTGATTGAGGTTGTTCCATTTTAGGACCACACATTCCTACTTTCCACTCATTTGGCATCTTTTGAGGAGGATATTGGATTATTTTGAGGAGCGACCCATCTTGGGAGGCCTTATTCTCACACGTTTGGGGTATCTGAGCATTTCTTAGAGCATTTGAGGGGATGACCCCCTTATTCTTGTTGAATCCATATGTGTGGGGCACATATGAAATATTTTGAGGGAGATTTGTATTATTTTGATGAGGTTGATCTCCCTAGATGGAGGAATCTATTATATTTGACCATGTATATTCCCCTTTTGAGGAGGATGTACACTTTGTAGAGGCATCTATTCTCTTGCATTGTACATGTGGCATCATTCAAATATATTTTATTGTTGTTGACAAGATCCTCCTTTGTTTTTCAGATGATATTAGTTATTTGAGAATAGATCTAGGGGTTTGTTGAGACCTAATGCTATTCTATTATAGAGGTTTTTGAGCTCTTCTCTTATAAATAAGAGCCTTCTCCTTATTTACAAATTGGTTGGAAGCATTTGGAATAAATATCCCTTGCACTTGTCTTTTGTCTAAGGTTTTGTGGTGATATATGATCAACCTTTCATGAAATGTAACAAATTATTCTTAGAGCCTACTAGTTAGGGTTTTATTATAGGTTTAGACTTGTCAAAAGATACATGTGTGTCATTGATTCGGATCTCAGGGGATGAGATCTAGATGGCTTGAATGTCGAGAGAGGAGGAGATTAGACATGCCAATCTTGCATGAAAAGAAGCATGGAAAAAAACATGTAAATGAAGTACTTGGAAGGTGAGGCTCAAAGATGAGCCTCACCTCTAAAATTAATCACTAGTAAATCACTCAGAGCTAATTAATCTCACAATGAACAATAGAAATTATGAGAGAAACAAAAAATGAGTAACTTGATATTATGAGAAGTCTTGCTAGGCCTTTATATAGCATTACAAAATGGTCCATTGGACAAAGTCAAAAAGAGCTCATTAAATAAGTCTTTATTATTAGTATCTGAATTTTAAGGGGGTATATGGTCTAAATGTGGATGCAAAAGTCATAAAGATATAAAGTTAATAAATTTCCCATGTGGATCAAGGAGATGCTCACCTCCTCATTAATTAATTGGGCTAACAGGTTGCCCATATGGGTCAAACAAGGTCCTATCTCTCCATTATTGTATTGGGTTTTACTTTCCACTACTTAGTTAGTTGGGTAGTTAGATCTATTATTATAATAATAGAGAGTCAGTTAATGAGCTCTTCCCATTATTGTATCGGGTTTTATTTTCCACTACTTAGTTAGTTGGGTAGCTAGATCTATTATACTAATAATAGAGACTCATTTAATGAGCTCTTTTTGAATTTGTCCAATGGACCATTTTGTAATGTTATATAAAGGCTTGCTAGGTCTTTATATAGAATTACAAAATGGTCCATTGGACAAAGTCAAAAAGAGCTCATTAAATGAGCCTCTATTATTAGTATAATAGATCTAATTACCCAACTAACTAAGCAGTGGAAAATAAAACCCGATACAATAATGGGAAGAGATCATTAAATGAGTCTCTATTATTATAATAATAAATCTAACTACCCAATTAACTAAGTAGTGGAAAATAAAACCCAATACAATAATGGAGAGATGAGACTCTCTTTGACCCATATGGGCAACCTGTTAATCCAATTAATTAATGAGGAGGTGAGCATCTTCTTGATCCACATGGACAATCTATTAACCTTATAGATTATGACTTTTGCATCCGAATTTAGACCATACACCCCCTTAAAATTTGGATCATTCCTCCCCCCTTAGAAAATGATGGTCCCCATCATTTCACCCATGCTAAAAAGAAAAACCTCATTATCATACCATTATGCTTACAATGTGAAAATACCCAATGAAGAGAAGATTTTTGTATGGTTGACCCATAGCCGTGGGTTTGTGGTTGACCCATAACCTAGTTGACAATGGCATTGTACATGGGTAGAAAAATAAATAAATTTTAATAAAATCCCAAAATTTTAAAAAATAATAAGGGAAAATTGTGACTTTAGGGGCTGTGAATATCATTCTGAAAATCTATTCATAACTTTTGTTACATGTGACGAAATCCAATTATGTCGAAGACCCATTTGATATATTGAAGAGATATTTCCATCCATATGTGTAACTCCTTCTGTAGTTTCTTGAGAAAGGAGAAAAATACCTTTTAATATGGTGGTACGGTCGGCCTCCTTGGGTCAAATACATGCTGAGATTAAATTGATGATATCTCTCAAACTAGGAAGCCAAATGTGATTCCTTGAAATACCCATTTGAGATATTGAAGATATAATTTTATACATATGTGGAACTCCCTCTTTAGTTTCCTACGTAGGGAGACAAAAACCATTGAATATGGTGGTACGCGAGACCTCCTTGGGTCAAATACATGTTGAGATTCAATCGATGATATCTCTCAAACCAGGAAGCCAAATGAGATTTCGTGAAATACCCATTTGAGATCATGAAGAGATATTTCCAATGAGATATGGAGGAGTCTCTGAAATGTTATGTAGAGGTCACGTCACCTCTTTGAACATGGCTGAGTGTAGAGGGACACAAAGGATGCCAAGGGTTTCTAGAGCAGCATGGGCTATTGTAGAGGTTGTGGAACCTCTGTGGGTAGGATGGACACCCTGCAAATTTTTTGAAGATGTTGCAGACCAATTGTTGGAACTTGGCCCTTGACCAAGATTTGGGACTTACTTGGTCATGTTTGACCGTTTTTGGGACTTTGACAGCCTGTCAAAGGAGGAGCACAAGACGAAGCAGAGATTACGGAATCGCGGCCCCTTTCTGTGTTTATAGGATAATGTAATGGGAATGGGATGGCGGCCCGTGGGTTAACCCACGCTTAGGCCCACTTTTGTATGTATAAATAGAAGGATAGGAAATGTAAGAAGAGAAAATGATATGTATATGTGATGTAAGCTAAGTGTTAATAGGGTTTGGAAGTGTTATTTTCATGTTTGTAAGAGGCTTGCAGAACTAAGTGCAAGTCGTTGTAAGAATTTGTGGAAAGGCTCTATGTTGTAGCGCCAGGAAGAAGGATCTATCAAGCTGCGTAGATATTATGTCCTGTGCGGAGTAAGGGTTTGAGGCTCTGTGCTTGGATGAAGATAATAAAGAAGAAGATTTGGTGGACGTAGCCCCAGGGTGGGGGTGAACCACGTAAATATTGTGTGTTATGATTTGTGCTCTTAATTGATGTGTTTATGTCTCCTTATGCCTAGTTCTTTGAGATGCTTAGATAGATCTGCTTATGCTCAGTGCTAATGATATGTAGGATGTTAGATCTAATATATGAGAATATGATATGTGCTTGATCTACCAAATCTAATCTATTTTACTGTTGCTAAGTGCTTAATTATATATTAGACTAAAGTGAATGCTACGATGCCCTGTGATATCTATGAAGTAGAATAGTGATTGAATAGTAATGAATGATCGATGTTAAGTGCTTTGTAAGCAATATAATCACAGATTTGGTCCCAGCTAAGGTTGTAGACACCTGAGTCTTGCAACCACCCTTACCTCTACCTCGGGTGAGACTTCATCTGCTTCACAGATGTTGCCAAAAGGGTCGGTAGTTAGGGTTTTGTTGGTGCGTTGTTGTAGCGTTGAACCTCGGGTATGACCCTGTGCCAACAAATGGTTCTGTTGGTGGGACCTGAAACTGTGATTGTTGGGAACTGAGGAAGAATAATATTTGTGCAAAAAGTTGACCTAGAAGTCTTGTGCGAAGATCTATGCTCTAGTGCGTAGTATTCTACTCGATTTATAAAGCTTAGTGTTGAAAGAAAGAGGCCCAATCTGAAGAAAAGAGGTCAGGTCTGAAGAAAGAAACAAGATCTGAATGCTTTGTGCTCTAAGAAAGGTAAAAGTGGAGAAATCTTGATTAAAAGAGGTAACATCTATAAGCTATGTACTCTGATAAAGGTAAGAATAGTTAAAAAGTTTTAGATCTGGAAGCTTTGTGCTCTATAGAAATAAGATAAGTGGAAATTTTTATTTCAAAAGTATGGATCTAGGTATGTTTGATAGATTCTGTCCTAGCTTAAAAACTAGGGAGCTACTAGATGAAAGAAGGTTTTATATGAACAGATCTAACAAGAACAGTGATAGATATGTTATACCTATGCATAGAAAGAATGTTTGGACTAATAAATGGATGCAGGATCCTAGAAAGCATTTTTTGCAAGCTAGATACCATGATTCTAGTGCACAGTACAGAAGAGGTTGGGGATCATTTAAAAGAAAGAGAGGATTGACCCTCTATTACAACTACAGAAAATTGGGACATCTGGCTAAGGAATGCCCTAGTGGAAGACCTAGTTGTCTTTGTTGTAAAGTTATGGACCATGAAGTGTTGGATTGCCCTAGAATGATTTTTAATCTTGAAGGAATGAATATGAACCAAGGAAACCCTAAGGAAAATCCATAAACTCGGATTATGGCAGAACTCCAGAAAGAATTAGAGAAAGTATTGCTACAGATGCAAGAAACCTTGAACGACCACCAACATGTTAGGTTATCGGATATTTTCAAAGAATAGGGGATTTCGACATTGATTGTGTTATAGATGAGGAAACACATGTAAATATCATGACAAAGAGAACTTGGGAAGCTATAGGGAGGCCTGCTATGATTCCTTCATTAGGAGGAATAGGGTTATTCAAAGGAAAACTGGTAAACCTATGTGAAAAGCTCACTGAGATATCTATGAATGTCAATGGAACTTCGACAGGAGAGGACTTTGAGATTATTAAGTTTATTGAGGACAACGTCTCGTTTACCATGTTACTGGGAAAACCTTGGATTGATAGGAATCAAGCTAGACAAAGGGAAGAACAAGAGGTTTTGGAGCAACAGAAACAAGAGATAAAAGATTTCATGACCAAAAAGATCGCACAGTTGATTGAAGAACAGGAGACCGGATCGAAGCTACTTCACACTAGATACCCCGGTGTTGAAGCTGCAAGAACACCAGAGGACTCATAAGGGACTGAAGCACCTGTCCCAGATAAAGACGAAATGTTACCCCTAAGTCCCAAGAAATAATCTCAAGAGTTCGCAGTGACTACGCTAAAAGAAGATAGGAATCAGAAAGGACAAAGACAGACCGAGTCAAAGATTACTGGAAATAAGGCTAGAAAAATAAGTAAGAATATGGCTAGGATTGAAAAGTTACAGAAGGCCCCAGAGGGGGCATCGCAGAAGAAAACTTGCAAAATGGGAGCTTCGCCGGGATATCAGAACAATGACCTATGGCACTTCGTCGGGGCGAAGCAATATAGTCGTTGGGACCGATATATCTGTTCGACTTCCACTCCAAATGGACAGAAAGGCAATAAAGGTTCGTCATTAGACCGTTGGACCACGCCATAACAGAAAGATTGGAGTTAATGAAGCCTTCATATCCATTGCAAGAAATCTGTTACATAGTTGTCTATTTATCCTGTCACGCTACGCAACTAGAACACTTTTGCTAATTGAGAATTTGAGCTCACAGCCTTGATTAAGATTGCCCAATGATCATAACACATTTTCCTTCTAACCTATTGTAGTGCCCACATTACTTTGAGAGCCCGAGATATCCATCCTGAGTGCGTATGTCCAAAGAGCTCATCGTCGAAGAAGCAACTGCGACAGAAGTTCTGATCAACTTAATGGCTGAAAGAGCCATGTCAAGAAGAGGACTGTCTACAGGAGTACAAGCATCATCAACGAGAGGAGTGCAAGCCTCCCCGTTGACTACTCGAGTTGGACCATCCCAGCCAACCGACAAAAAGAGAACAAAGCACAGAGACGATATTGTGAATGCTAAGCTGATTATGAGCATTCTACCTTCTTATCTCCCACCTTTGAGTGGCACAATAAACTGAGATAGTGTACCCTGAGACTTTGACTACACTTTGGTCACTGCATACCTCCCGAAGGGGATACACGTAGTTCACGCAAACCGGGATAAGATTACAGCCTTAAATTTTAGTGACTTCAACCTTGGAGACAGGAAGGTGTACATCATTCTTGCTCCATATAAATACCTGATGAAGACAAAGGGCAAGAACTCAAAGATCATCCCTCAGCAATGGACTATGGACCTCACGTAGTCCACCTTGTTGAACGTCATGAAGATCCCACATTTTGGATGAAACCAAGAATTCAATGCATGTGTCAAGTTGTTGTTGTCGAGCTACCATGGAGGATACTTATGGTTAAACCGCCGCATCACGGTCGATCCGACTCTGATCCACAAGATCACAGGGTTGAGCATGCAGGGCCCTGACCAACAAGATTTTTACCCTGGAAAGACCATAGACCAAGCCCTAGCATAGAAGATCAAAGAGACTTCTGGCGATGTCGAGAAGGGAACACGAGGCTACAAGGTAGATTCTATTCCGAATGGCGCAATGCACCTCGCCTATCAACTCATCGCAGGGAATTCAGTACGGAAGAACAGACCGACCAAGTCACCAGTTTCGTAGTAGACCTAGCAGGAAAGTGCACGGAGGGACTTCAAATGAATTGGATGAAGTACTTAGCAAACCAATTGGAACTAGACTGCAAGGAAGTGCAGGACCAAGGATATGAGTTCCACTTCAGTTGGCTACTCATCCTGATCACTTTCGTCACATGGGAGATGTCGGCAGGTGCAGGCTTCCCAGACATAGATCCCTTTGAACCACTAGCTGCGAAGTTCAGTATGTTGTGGTACTCGAACAACATGAACAAGAAATGGCAGTCGGATGCCTTGTTTCAAACTTATTACAACCAGTTGAAGCTAGCTATCCAATCTGAGCCACGCATGACCCCGAATACTCTCCACAGGTTTCGGCCTTTGATGAAATTCAGCCCAGACCGCCATTTTATCTACATCACAGCACGCACCGATGCTCATAAGAAACAACTGCAGTCATACTATAAGTTGACAAAAGAAGACCTTGAAGAGATCACCAAGGAATGGTTGGCAGACCTCCTCATTCCAGTTGACCCTGCAGAATGTCCGACATAGAGAGCCTAGAAACTGTGTTGGATACACCATGCCCGAGTAAGACAAAGAAGGATGAAGAGGTTCACGATGTAGACAACGCATCTGTAAGAATTTCTTCCATCTCACCAGATGAAGGGGGTAATGGCGAAGAGGTAGAAGGTACAGACATGCAATAGAAGAAAGACGAGATACCACCGCCTAGGGACGAAGAGGACTCCTCAAAGAAAAGGAAGGCTTCACCTCCAAAATCTTCCTCTCGGAAGAAACCTAGAACCCCTGTAACTAAGATGTGAACTACCCTGACTTCTAATTATTTTAATTTCATCGTTGCAACCCTAAACGATGTTGCACTGGAGATAGTAGAGAAGCAGGAGTAGTTGTACAACCATATTGAGATTGAACTCCAAGGGGCACAACAAGCACTACAATCTAGCCGCGCAGTCTCCACTGTGCCTCTGACAGTAGGAACACCAGAACTGGGGGATGAGCCAACTCAACTCCACCGGATTGTTGACACAGTCGAAGCTCGCCTTCGATGAGCTCAAGAAGAAACAATGCAAGCCACTCAGGATTTAACATAGGTACAAGGAGTTCTTATGGAATAGCGCAACACTTTAGAATGAGAAAAGATTGCTCTCCAAGCAAAATGGGATGCAGAGAAAGCAAAGCTACAACAAAGCAAAGAATAGTTGCTCCCAGAGCAACTTGAGATAAAGGAACTGGTCAACAGACCACTTCACTCTATAACAATCGACAAAGTACAGACAAAAGAACGGGTTCCACAGTAGGTGGCACAACTTGAAGAGGTAATACAGAATCTCCAGCAGTACACCATCGATCTAGAACTCTGCGTTCTGCTCGAAACCCCTCAAGAGATAAGAGACCAGCAAGAAACAGTTGCTCGCAATGCAGTTAACATATTAAAATATCTTGCCTTGGAGTGCAAGCAGCTAAGTGACCAAAGTGCCCAGACATATGAAAACCTTACAGAGAATCCAAAATTGCAGGCGCTAGAATCGCAGCTCCAAGAAGCTCAACAGCATGCGGATACACTACAGGTGTAGTCGAAGGCCCTGTCTGCAGTAGATAGAATGAAAATATCTCATGAACAATGCACAACTCAGCAGCAGATCCATATGATCCAGAGAAAATTGATGGAAGTCACTCAACAAATCCAACCTATGCAAGATAAGGCATGCCTGTTGTTTTCCAAGATCGAAAGCCAAGGGGCAGACCTAGAACAGGTCGTCATCACTGTAGAACAACGCCTAGAAGGACCAGTAAACGACGTAGTGATCCTGGAATTCACTGAACAAGAGGCCACAACAAAGTAGCAGGCCGAAGCAGCTCGATCCAAGCTCGAGGCATTCGAGGCAGAATTTCATAGACCAGAGTGACTCGGGACAAGTCACAGGTGAGTGTTGGGGGGCTATTGGCCCTTGACCAAGTTTTGGGACTTACTTGGTCATGTTTGACCCTTTTTGGGACTTTGACAGCCTGTCAAAGGAGCAGCGCAAGACGAAGTGGATATTACGGAATCTCGACCCCTTTTTGGGTCCTTTTTGGGTTTATGGGATAATGTAATGGGAATGGGATGTCGAACCGTGGGTTTACCCACGCTTAGGCCCACTTTTGTATGTATAAATAGAAGGATAGGCAATGTAAGAAGAGAGAATGATATGTATATGTGATGTAAGCTAAGTGCTAATAGGGTTTGGAAGTGTTATGTGCATGTTTGTAAGAGGCTTGCAGAACTAAGTCATTGTAAGAAGTTGTGGAAAGGCTTTGTGTTGTAGCGCCAGGAAGAAGGATCTAGCGAGTTGTGCAGATCTTCTATCTTGTGCGGAGTAAGGGTTTGAGGCTATGTGCTTGTAACTACTTGGCCGAAGATAATAAAGAAGAAGAGTTGGTGTATGTAGCCCCAGGGTGGGGGTGAACCACGTAAATACTGTGTGTTATGCTTTGTGCTCTAACTTGATGTGTTTATGTCTGCTTATGCTAAGTGCTTTGAGATGCTTAAATAGATCTGCTTATGCTCAGTGCTAATGATGTGTAGGATGTTAGATCTGATATATGAGAATATGTTATGTGCTTGATCTACCAAATCTGATCTATTTTACTGTTGCTAAGTGCTTAATTATATATTAGACTGAAGTGAATGCTACGATGCCATGTGTTATCTACAAAGTAGAATAATGATTGAATAGTAATGAATGATCGATGTTAAGTGCTCTGTAAGAGATATAATCACATATTTGTGTCCCAGCTAAGGTTTCAGACACCTGAGTCTTGCAACCACCCCTGCCTCTACCTCGGGCGAGACTTCATCTACTTTGCAGGTGTTGTCGAAAGGGCCGGTAGTTAGGGTTTTGTTGGTGCGTTGTTGTAGCGTTGAACCCTGGGTCTTCCCCTGTGCCAAAACTAATGGATGTAGTAGATACATGTATGGTTCTCCTTGTAATGGTGAACGAAGATCCGAGGGAAAAAAAAAATCCATGTAGTGCATATGGACCAACTATGATGCTTACAGTGTATGGTCCGATAAATGGATTACGATAGGTACCAAAAGGAGGTTGGTGATTACTACAAATGTTTGAACCCGCAACATGCTTTAAACCCTTGCCCCAATGGAGAGTGTACCTGCTCTAATACCACTGATCCAGATCTCAGGAGCTGAGATTTGGATTGCTTGAATGCCAAGAGAGGAGGAGCTTAGATGTGTCAATCTTGAATGAAAAGAAGCATGGAGAAAAAACATGTAAATGAATTGCTCGAGAACTGAAGCTCAAAGATGAGCCTCACCTCTAAAACTAATTACTACTAAATCACTCAAAGCTAATTAATCTCACAATGAACAATAGAAAATATGAGAGAAACAAAAAATGAGTAACTTGATATTATGAGAAGGCTTGCTAGGCCTTTATATAGCATTACAAAATGGTCCATTGGACAAAATCAAAAAGAGATCATTAAATGAGTCTCTATTATTAGTATAATATATCTAAACACCCAACTAACTAAGTAGTGGAAAATAAAACCCGATACAATAATGGGAAGAGCTCATTAAATGACTCTCTATTATTATAATAATAGATATAACTACCCAACTAACTGAGTAATGGAAAATAAAACCCAATACAATAATGGAGAGATAAGACTCTCTTTGACCCATATGGACAACATGTTATCCCAATTAATTAATGAGGAGGTGAGCATCTCCTTGATCCACAGGGGAAATCTATTAACTTTATAGATTTATGACTTTTGCATCCGAATTTAGACTATATACCCCCTTAAAATTCGGATCATCCATAGAGAAGTGATATCACTACATTGGAAGGTAATTTTGTCTCTTGTTCATTTATTTGAAGTGTATGAGTATTTACCCTATTATTCCTTGTAAACAAAAGCAATACTCATCCCCTCATCAAGTAAAGACACACCCTAGTAGTAAGGCCTTCCTAATCCTTATAAGAATCTCCCCCTCAAAGTGCATCTTGACCCATCACCCAAAAAAATTTAAGCACTAGTCTTCTTCCCTTCTAAACGCAAAAAAAAAACCAAAATTTCATCCCTCTTTTTACTTTTTTGTTTATTTCTGCAATCTAGAATTTACCGCAAAAAATTATCACAGAGTTCAGATTGCATTAGAGCCAAACCCCCAAAACTCATCTCAATCTTGGCTCTCCTTCCCACAAGAAAAATGTTATTAATTTCTCTAGAAACCCGAAGACGTCTTTCTTGTAGGGGGCCTCGAAGTGTGGTTTTTTGCAAAAATCTTATTAGAGCGTTGAATCAATGTCTATATCTGACATATTTCATTGAATAAAATCATAAAAAGCATATTTTAACTTGTTCCACTTTTATTTCTTTAGACCCTAGACGTCTTGCCTTAATGGGTCTCTTTCTTATTTCTGGTTGAAAATCAGTTAAGGAGACATTAAATTCTGGTTTTAAATCTGATCTTGGCATCTTAGAATATCACATATACATATTTAAAGTTGGAATTGTAAGTTCTAGGCCCTAAAAACCTAGACGTCTTTCTCTTTATGCAATAGTTTGGCATTGTATTGTTTATTATGAAAGTTTAAATTTAATTATAAATCTGGAATTTACTCCTTGCAATAACATTTAGACTTGAGGAACAAGACTATGCCTAAAAACCATAGACATCTTGTCTAATTTTTTCTAGTTTCATGCTTGTTTCATCTTGTGTTAAGGGCATTCGATAAGTTATTGAAATCTGGAATCAATCTTGAACTAACATCATTAGATCAGTTTTTAGGCTTATTTATGTGTTTATTTGGAAAATCTAAACTCATTTGGTGAAAATCTTAAAATTGATTTGCTAGAACTAGTCTAGTTTGTCACTTGTAACATCTTCATAAGTGGGTTCGTCATAGATCTCTTTAAATATGGAATTTTCTACATTTTTTTCTCACAAACATATTTAGAAGTGATTTGTCATTGGTAATCAACAATTGTTTTGAGTTTCAAAGCATTATTTAGAATCTACTTGCTTTATTTTAGTCTTGTGCTTCATTGAATAATATTTAAAGGCTAATTTGGATTTCAATTTAAATGGTGAAATTAAAGACACTAATCATACATCTTAAATTGGATATTCATAACATCACTATGATCTTTCTTGCTCCCACTAAACACTACAAACACATTGAGCTTAGTTGACCTAGGGAAGCCCCATTTAACTAGGAACCCCTATAGTCTAAAGTGATAAAGGTAAAGCCACTAAGGTGATAGTGGTGGCTTGCCTATAGTTTCCCTTAGGGTCTCATCCTCATGATTAGGAATTTTGCACCTAGTGAGAACTTGTGAGGGAATAGGTCCCATTATTTCCATGCACTAGTGGAGTTTCCTTGAGATGGACAAGTATGCATCTCAGGCTCCCTAGGTCTTGGGCTCCCACTCTCCATGATTGTTGTCAAGATTTTTTTGGCATGGGATTGAAAGGCATACAAACCTCTAACAAGGGCCTCATCACCCCATGGGAATGAGGGTCATCCGACCAATCATGAGAGATCCAATGGCATAGAAAATCCAATTTCACACATGTCCATATCACCTCCACACATTTGAGGCAGGCCAATTGTTGGGCAGGGTCTACCACCATATGAAATCCTTTTCCTTCCCTTTCCCCCGTCTCCTAGATCATTAAGTCATAAACTAGTGGTGTGGAGGTTGAAACATGAAAGCATTCCTTTACAAAATCTTCCTTCCTTTATCCCTACTTCCTACATCACTAAATCATAGACTAGTTATGAGGAACACAAAAGGTGGAAGGGAAACTTTGCTTCCCTTGATTGTTGTGAATCTCCCCACTCTTTGCATTTCGCATTGCTTTCATTTTCAAGGGTGGAAGGAAAGAAAATCAAATAGGTTTGACATGGACATTTATCCCTTAACTATTAAACATGAGCTCAACATGTGGACCTACAAGTCTTGAACTCTAAGGTAACTTCAAGTTTCCAATCCTATGACCAAATCATCCACTTGAACTGGCTTCAATTATCAGTGGATTCAACATAGGTGTCCCTTTGAGATTGATCACTTGTGCTTGGTCATTAGAGCCATAAATAACCTAGCCATTTTGTTTATTGTCAATCCTTCACAAAACAGCAAGGACTCCTCATGGACTACATAAAATATTGCCATGTAGTGCAAATTTAGTACATGTTAATGGAAAGAAGGGCCAACCTTGGACTATTAGGGATGGTGTTTTCCTCTTTAAAAATCACATATATTTTTTCCCTAGATATCCCCTTATAATATAGGGTATTTATCATGGACATGCATCTCCCTTAGCATATGGGTTTCCACAAAACCAATTGCAATGTCTTCTCTTGGCCAAAAATGAATTATGATGTGAGTGATTTGTAGTTGAATGTGGGACTTTCCCATGCAAAAAAGGTAAAAATGGGTCCTTATCTTGATCTCCAGTGTAATTCCATCCCCAACCAAAAGTGGGAAGAGGTATCCATGAAATTCATCATTAGATTACCACTCTCCAAAGGCAAGAACCCTATCTTCGTGGTGGTTGATAATTCCATTCCCTTGACTACCAAGTTTATAGGTATCAAGGTTGTTTATTTATTATTTACTATTTAAGAATGTTTATACACTCCATGGATCTACTCATCATATCATTTGTGACAATGATGTTGAGTTTGTTAGTAACTTATTTTTTGAAAAATACTCCTTATATTCACAGTACAATATTTACACACAAGAATTCAAGGGTATAGACAATGAAGTTCATAACCTCTTACTAGGACTATCTAATGCTGAAATAAATTTTGAATAAGAAGTTGGGTGCAAAGATAAGGCATCTTTGATAAACAATATTTCTTTAGCCAACAATTGATGATGTGCCTCATCTCTCCATAATGATATAAAGGCAGACAAAGAACTTGTCTTTTGTTCAAACACAAACTTACATCTGATCTTCCAAAGCACAAAAAGAATCGAGATCCACAAACAATACCATATACTAACAAAAGCATCCCAAACAAGATAAAAACCATTCCCAAACAAAGTTGTGTGCTAATGAATCCTGCTTTGAAATAATGTGAAATGTTGATCCTCCTAGAAACTCCAACATTGTTTGGCAAACTAGCACTCCCAAAAGATATGAATGACAATCTTTGACCACTAACAGAGTGGGAAAATGCCACCTGAAAGACCACTCTTTGTGATCCTTGGTTTACATGGGATCCCTTGATAGATGACCAACCAAGAAAAAACCCACAACTTATAAGAAAGTCACACCAACCAAATGTTATGAAGATAATGTTAGGGTGCTATAATATTTATAGGATAACTTTTCATGTTGACTAGTATTCATTCTTCAGTGATTGTGGGGTTGAAAATAATATTCCATGTTGTAAATTATTTCCAAAAAGATCAAAAAAGCAATTTTTTGCTTCGTGGTGCATATTTTTTATCCTAAGTTTGCTAGCGGACAAGACATTTTGTCTTGTAGTGCTTAATCCTAGCACTAGTGGTCATCGACGACATTCCCCTATTCCCATATCAACAGTCCTCAACACATTCTAGACCCCCCTGGCCTTTCTACCTTCAACGATGGGCGGGGGGTCCGAAAAGTGGTTTTCCCCCACCACGAGCCCACCTAACATGGTGCCTCCTCATTATTTCAGACTCCCCCCCTCCTAATACTACTTACCGTCTACCCCCCCTCCTAATACTCTGTAATGCTTTCACTTCTGAGTCTACCCCTCCTAATTACTGCTTGTGCCTGCCACCCTCAGTCAATTTACCCCTCATACGTCCCAGTCACGTTTCCCCAGGTCACTCCTCCTCTCCCTACTCAACGCTTGTCCTCCACTCACCCTACCACTAATCCAATTACCCCCTCACTTCTGATACCGTCATTCCCCCACCGTCACTCCTCCTCTCCCTACTTTAAACTTGTCCTCCACTCACCCTACCACTCACCATTCCCACCTATTCATACCCCTCACCACATCTTCTCCTCCTCTCAACACATACCACATGTCTTCCACACTCTCAATTCCATATCTCGATGGTCAATTTTACGCGAGCAAAAGTTTCAAGTGTTAGGAGATGCAGGAGAATGGCAAAGTAGCATCTAATCGTCCACGTGTCGTCGAGATCAACGGTAGGTGGGTACTTCAGGTCCTGCAAGGTGCGCAATAATCAATCATGTTTTAGAATCTTTGATCATTGTTCCAATCGCTCGTGGTTTCACTTTGGGAGTTTTGAACACCGGATGAATTCAAATTGATACTTTTCATTTTACCCGAAGTCGAAAACCTGAAGTCGTGGTTCCTCGAGAAAAGTTCCAACTCAACATTCAATCCTTCACATCATCGCCAAATCAATGCAGGTCAGATACTTCGGGCCTTCAAACATCCTCGATGTTTAACCACACATTAAGTTTCATCTTGGTCACTCTTCCACTTCATATTTCGGCCTTCGAGTAATAGCATTTCCATTGACTCATATTTGCCAGAAGCCCGAAGGCATGAAGTCAAGGTTACGTGTCGGTGGTCAAAGTTCCATTTTGGTCATTCTTCCACTTTGGATTTCGACCTTCAGGTAATAGAATTTCCATTGATTCATTTCACCTGAAGCCCGAAGGCCCGAAGTCAGGGTTCCTCGTGCTCTCAAATCCTAGTTCCATAATCATTGTTCTAAGTGGCAAGGTTCCTTTTTGTTTATGATTAATTGCAAGTGTTTCAAAAGGGCTCCTTCTACTTCGCGGGAAATGTGGACATTTGAGAATCCACATGCTTTGATAAATAGTTAGAGGATAAGAATAGGTGGCAGTGATAAGTTCAGGGTGGACTCTAGCTCCAGCAAGGATAGTGAATCATGGGATTTGTTTTGATATCATGATAAAATCCTACATTCAGTTCTTGATGGGATAAGTTCAGGGATATTTTTATGTGAAGAGGTGTCTCGGATCTATATTTTTTTAGGAACAAGCATCCAAACTATCCATATTTCAAGCATGATAATCAACAGGTCATCTAGCATATGTAGGTAGTCAAATAGATCTAAGTATGCAAGTGGAAAATGATGGCTTCAATCATTTCAAATTGAGAAAATCAAGCTTCAGCATTCTAGATCTTTGGGAAACTGTTCCATAATTATTGCATCTTCATTTTATTTTTAGCATATTGATTAATATTTTCATAAATTCAATCAGTGATTGTAGATAACTCCAAATTCAAGTGGAAAATACCTGGAAACAGAGGATCGATGGAAGATTATGTTAGCCTTTGCCAAGCAATTTTCAATCATACGAGTTATTTCCTGTAGTAGTTTCATTCTTATTTATAGTTTTTAATTCATGATAAGTTTATTTCCTAAAAGCTAGGACAGTTAGGGAAATTTATTTGTATTTAAGCAAAGCTTTGTAATAGTTAAAAGGTGTGGAACAAGGAGAGAATAGAAGATCCATTAATGTGAAACAACTATTTGAGGCTTCGTGTAATCAAATTGTAGTAATACAGTTGCATCATTATAGGATTCTCGTGTCACTTATGTTGGTGAAGTGCATTTGTCAGTGTATCTTTGTTTTCACTGTTATTCATCTGTTATCCATAAATTCTAAATTATTCAATAGCAAATTAGGTGCAGAATTTGTTTAAATGCACACTTTGTCTTCGACTTTGAATAATTTCTATGTTTTTTACTAGAGGGTTAGTTCCAGAATTCTTAATTTCTCTGGTACAATCCAACTTCCTCACCTTTTCTTTCACATTACTCAACAATCTTAAGAATCCAACAAAAGTGCCTATCCTTCCCTGTAAGGTTTCCTGTAGAAACTTCATTGATTGGACTAAGCCTCTTTTACTCCATCGCTCAATGGCCCTCCCTAGTTGTTCCAACCAAATAATTTAAAAAAACAAACCAGATACTATCATAACTAGCCTAAAATTCCCTTCAAACAAAGCTAAATATTATAGAGAGACCCCTCTCTGAATCTAGGAGGGATAGATCCTAGACTCCAAAGTGGTTTCATGGTTACCTCTGTCGATTTCTTCCGAAGCCTGAGAAATTACAGAGTGATAACAGATAACAAGCCTAGTGGCCCTTCAGGTTTGACAAAGCCCACCTCACATTCAAGACCAGTGAGAGCAAGTGCCTCTAGTGTAGATCATAATATAGGCAACGTGAATCATATTAAAGTAGTGGATGGACAAAATTCCACCACCAATCCCTTCAAAAAAGGGCATAATATATCCATGTTCATTTTAAACACCTCAAACTTTGGAATGAGATCACACAACTCTCAGATCGACAAATGATCAGAGGCAAGGAGACAAAACTCTTGGTAAAGAGGGCATAAATATTTCCAAGCATGTGTCTCTATACCCCACAATTCTCACCAAAAGAAAATGCCTTTTTAACTCAACCTACACACCTAAAACCAAGGCATTTTTTCCACACATCCACCCTAATTGAACCAACTCTAAATTGATCAACCAACAAAATCCCACTCTACATGGATACCCTCCCACTACCATTGAACCAAACCCACCACAACTCTTCGGGCTAACTAGATGCTCTTGAAAAGAATCGAACCAAATACCTGAAAAGGAGAGGGGGAAGAAATCATGTCACATAAACCAAAAGTCCCCCAAATTCTACCAGCATGTTGTGTTGAAAGCACTTGATGATAAAACAAAACATGTCAAGGCATTGAACCCTCAAGACATCTCTCCATCCATTTGGCTACCATAATACCAACTTGAGTTTCAAAATCTATTAGACTAAGGCCTCTCTCATCCTTAGGCATAGTACATAAATCCCAATCAACCAAAGGTACCTCTCTAACACCACGATACTTAGACCACAAGTGCAACCTCAAAATCTAATCCTTTACAAATTGGTAGGAGTCACCTTTCATATGAGTATTTCATATCACCCCCAAACTAATTGGCAGAGTATGATGGTAAATGAGTGCCTAGAAGGATGCCTTTGAACGTACATGGGTGATAAGAAAGAAAAATGGGATAAGTGGTTACATCTTGCAAAACACTGGTACAACATTACCTATTACTCTTCTACTAAAATGACCCCAAAAGATATGAATGTTAGTCTTCGACCACTGACAAAGTGGGAAAATGTCATTTGAAAGGCCACTCTTTGCGAGACTTAGTTTACATGGGATCCCTTGATAGATGATCACCCAAGAAAAAACCCACAAATTATAGGAAAGCCACACCAACTAAATGCTATGAAGATAGAAAACCCAATGCCCCTTTAGGTTTGACAAAGCCCACCTCACATTAAGGACCAGTGAAAGAAAGTGCCTCTAGCACAAAGCATAATATAGGTGGCAAGAATCATACTGAAGTAGTGGGTGGACAAAAGTCCACCACCAATCCCTCCAAAAACAGCCTAATATATCAATGTTCATTTTAAACACCTCAAACTTTGGAATGAGATCACACAACTCTAGGATCGACAAATGATCAAAGGCAAGGAGACCAAACTCTTGGTAAAGAGGGCATAAATCTTTCCAAGCACGTGTCTCTAGACCCCACAAATGTCGCCAAAAGAAAATTCCCTTTTGACTCAACCTACACACCTAAAACCAAGGCATTTTTTCCACACATACCCCCTAATTGCACCAACTCTAAATTGATCCACTAGCAATATCCCACTCTGCATGGATACCCTCCCACTACCATTCAACCAGACCCACCACAACTCTCTGACATGACTAGATTATCTTGAAAAGAATAGAACCAAATACCTGAAAAAGGAGAGGGGGAAGAAATTATGTCACATAAACCAAAAGTTCCCCAAATTCTACCAACATATTGTACTAAATGTGCTTGATGATAAAACAAAACCTACCAAGGCATCAAACCCTCAAGACATCTCTCCACCCATTTAGGTACCATAATTCTACTTTGAGTTGAAAAATATGTTAGACTAAGGCCTCCCTCATCCTTAGGCATAGTACATACATCCCAAGCAACCAAAGGTATCTCTCTCACACCATGATACTTAGACCACAAGTGCAACCTCAAAATCTACTCCTTTACAAATTAGTAGGAGTCACCTTTCATATGAGTATTTCATATCACCCCCAAACTAATGGGCAGAGTATGATGGGATACAAGTGCCTAGAAGGATGCCTTTGAATGTACATAGGTGATAAGAAAGAAAAATGGGACAAGTGGTTACATCTTGCAAAATACTGTTACAACACTACCTATCACTCTTCTACCAAAATAACCCCCTTCAAAGTATTAATGGCTATGAACCCCCATCACCCAAGGATTGGGTCATTCAAACTACTACTAGAGTTTTTGGCACTATATATGAGATGAAAACCATTGTTAGTATCCTCAAGGATAACTTGTCCATGTCAACCAACCGTATGTAGCAACAATTTGATCAACACCACTCATAATGTCAATTTGTTGTTGTAGATATAGTCTTTGTGTGGTTGTAACCATACAAATAGATCACTTTAAGGCAATAGGGTAAGAACAAGCTTTTTTTTAGGTTATATGGGCCATAAGTGCAAGCAAAGGTTGGGGTGGTTACATATGCTCTTGAGATTCCCAACAAGGGGAGACCCATGATGTTTTCCATGTCTCTTGATTAGAGAAGAATACAAACTCATATATAGATTACATTGATAGATGAAGATGGCAAACTCATTTTGGAGCTTAAAGGCTTTTTGAAGGTAAGGGTGAGAAATATAGAAAAAAAAATTCCAGAATATAAGATAAAATGGAAGGGTTTCCCAAAAGAGACATCAACATGGGAGGCATAAGGTTTTCTAGGGGAGCACCCAAGAAATGAAAACTCCCTCTTTTTTTATGTTTTAGATAATCATGTTTTAGCTCCTTTGGTTGGAGTAATATTTTTTGAAATAAGCAGTTTGGAGTTCAAATATCACTCCCTATTCTTACAATGTCTTAAGGTATAAAGTGTACCCTCTTGTATGCATATGCATTTTTCAAAAATCACTCTCAAAGATAAAAGAGGGGTTTTGCTAGAGGTGGAGCAATCTGATGTTGTACATGGATCCATATGCATGCTTCTAATTTTTTAAGCTATTATTTGACCTACTTCGGACTTGTCATGGGGTGCCAATGCATGTTTTTAGTTTTTGAGCAATTTTTTCAACATTTGGTTCTTATTGTTTGATTTTTCAGCATAGAAGACAGTTTTTTTCTTAAGATGGTGCGCATGTTGTGTACCTAAGCATACCATATTTATTTGGTATAGTAGCTCATGATTTTGTTATAATGTTATATTTGTAAAAATGTTATTTCATGTCAATTTTTGTTATTCTATTGTTGTAAATATGAGTTCTCCCCCTTTTTTATGCATTTCATGTCATTACAAAACAATTAGCACTTAGTGTTCATTGGAGACTCATTCCTCCATCCTTTCAGATTAGCAAGTGTGATTACCCTTGGGTCTACAAGTGCCCTCATTGTTTCTTGCTTTATTTAAGTTTTTCTTGTTGTATTTATGTTTTGGCACAGTTGATTTAGTTACATGATCATTGCAATGCTAAATTTGTAAAGGATAACTAGATGGATTCATGGAATAAATCTCTAATAGATGTGACTCTTTCTTTTCCTTTTCTAACACAAATCTGTAATTTTTCTAATATTTTTCAATTACTTTATTATACTTTGATGAGAAAACCCATTTTCTTTTCCTTTTATAAGACAAATCTGTGTTTATTTTAATATTTTTCAATGTACTTATTATACATTGATGAGAAAACACATTTTATTTTCTTTTCTAACACAAATCTGTATTTTTTCTAATATTTTTTAATGTACTTATTATACATTGATGAGAAAACCCATTTTCAAAATCTGTATTTTTTCTAATATTTTTCAATGTATTTTTCACTTGGAAAATAGGCACCAGAAACTCACCAATACTTCCCCACTTTTTGTGTATGGTAAGGATGTTAAACCGTAACCCAAAAACACAAGGCTTGAACTCATGACCTTGTGTGCAAGTCTCACCAATTATGCTATCTCATAGCCTTATTTTTCAATATACTTATCATACATTGATGAGAAAAATCATTTTTAATCCCTACTCCAAATAGTAATAACAATCATTTTTATTAATAATTATATATGTGTCTACATTACTCTAATTTGAATGAGATTGAATACATTGCTAATATGTCCATGCAGACAAATCATTTTTATTAATAATTATATGTGTCTACATAACTCTAATTTGAATGAGATTGAATACATTGCTAAATATGTCCATGCATCTATTAAATACATATGCAGACAAATATATAGTAAATTATATATATATATAGATTAAGTAAATACATATGCAGACAAATATATAGTAAAATATGCATCGATCGAGTACATATACAAACGAATATGTATTTAGAATGTCAAGACACGAGCTAAATACGATAAGAATACGGTTGTGCCTGCAATATAACCTATCATAAATATATATACAGTTTAGAATCAGGCGTTCTATTATATTCTGTGACAACTTTCTAGAGCAATAAAACATATACTAGAGAAATAATACAGACACCCGAGCAGTGAGAAATGATACTCAGGGGAAGATATCCATCAGTCTCTTCTGTACATAATCTCATCTCCACCCATAAATGTATATGCATTCAAACACATCTCTCTGCAATACATAGTATTAAGAGAAATCGTAGATAATTTAAGAAGATCGCAGACTAACAATCATTGCATGCAGAAGGCCATGTGACACATATAAGATAGTAAAAGGATGTGAGGGACAAAATATACACATGGCAACCCAACCCAACATAAACAAAAATGAGATAGCTGGTTATTTATGACTGCTGGTTGGTTTGCTCAGATACTTCAACTTGTATAGAAGCTGGTAATACCGACTGTAAGAATGTAGCAACTTCACTCATGAATGGATGTAAGAAGGATGTCCCCTTGAGAAAAACAGTGCAACCTCAAAGAATGAAGTTGTCAGATTCTCACAGTCAGTGCAAGAAGGATGCCCCTTGAGCAAAACAGTGCAACCTCAAAGACCTTTCCTACCACCACAAGATTTGTGCAGATTGCTGCTACTTCTGGGTCAACAGTGTCCATGACTCTGATGTCTACTTTAAAACACATTATCCACATTATTTATTTATTTTCTTGGTCCATGCAAAATAGCTCTAAACAAACAAACTCCACTATTGACAAAAAGATATTTCCAACTGAAACAGGTTTACATAATAGAAATGCTACTATCTTACCAGCTGAAGCAAATTAGAGTCGCTATCCACAGCTTTAGCTCCAAAGAACAATGTCATAGCTGCACACATCGGATTTATCATTAAGCCTCAAAGTCCTTGCATATTCAGGGTCGATGTAACCAATGTACCCATAACATAGAGGTGTGGGTTTCAGCAGAGAGGATACATTTTACTCACCATTTTGCCATCCATTTTATTCACCAGGTAAGATGTCTCACAAACTTCCATTAACCATCACAAACTTCCATTAACAATCTATTCATGAGGAGAAAGAGAGTATCCCTGCAAACGAACAAGACTCCTATGCTTGATGATTCCTTGGCTATGGTGCGACAAGCCAAGTTTATATCTTTAACTCGGTTTCAAATGCATGCAAGTTATCTGATAAAACTCGACTTGTAGCACCATCGCCGCTGAACCCAACAAGATGCAAACAACCACTGGTGTTGAGACCGAAGATGTCCATTTAAACAATAAACACAATACACTTACAAATAAAATATAACCTCAGAGGATTCAGGATTCCTGCTGTTGGTCAGTTCTTGGCTTGGAAAGTGGGCTCTGTGCGCAGGTACGCTTGGGAATCA
>SNQJ01S0050777.1:0-10405 GCA_010110895.2 Picea sitchensis | reverse complement strand
CTCCAATCTATTTACGTTGTTGGGTGACCTATAACAACCTAGCATTGATACCCTAAATCATATCATTCATCTAATCAATAGTTCAAGCAGAGTCACCAAATGCTTGCAACTATTCAATATTCCTATCCATCACACACTTTAAGATAAATAACAAAGATTTGAATTCACCTTGGTTGTTTGAGCCGTAACCAAGATTGGTTATGCCTATCCAGTAGTGTGTGTCTGAGAGGTAAAGGACAAAACCCAAATTGCAAAGTTGGTTGGACCCTTGGTAGGCACCGTAAAAAAATCCCCAGGGAATTTTTTTGTTTATAATGACATCCCTTATCACCCTTATCTCCTTCAACTTAGGATATTGCTTATAGAAAGGGAGTAAACCAAGAACCCGTTGAGAAACTCTAATTGGAGGAAATGAGCAATCTTAAAAAATAAAGGCATTTCTTTACAACAAAATACCCCAAGAGACTAGAAAAGAAAGTTCTAGAAGAATTCACGAAAACATGCCTCCAAACAAGGTTGATCCCACAAAGGTCCTTTGACCACATGCCCTTCTATCTCCTTCCAAACTTGTTTGGTAATTTGATAATAAAAAACTGAGTAGTCTAAACGTGAGAAAAAATTGTTGGAACTCCATATTTGAGTGATTGAATCTGTGTAATTAGACTGCCTCATGCTTTCTCAAGATGCTGAATCTATTTTATGCATTCAAAAATGCAATTTAAACAATAGAAAATAGTGATTTCACCAATATCTCTTTCGGCGGATTTATGTGGAAAAGTTAAAAAAATTGAATGTTTAGACAACTCCAAACAAACAAATGATCTATAGTTTCTATGTCAGCTCGACACAACATACACATCCTAGAACCTACCTTACCTCTTAAGTGGAGTCTATCCCAAGTTAATACCATTGTTTTGAGTACCAACCAAAACAATAGCATTGATTTGGGAGGCGCCTTTATTTTCCACAGTTTGCTAGACCACCCACTGTCATTTGTTGGTCCCAAAACCTGAGTAGCCCAGTACCCAAGTTTGGTCGTACCATAAACCCACACCACATGGGTGGGAAATATCTAGCTTGCTACACAACATTGAATGCTTCGACAGGTGGAGGTGGATTATAAATCGTCAGATCTAAAAGCAATTGAGATCTGATGGCCTATAATCCACCTGCCGCAGTGTTCAATGCTTCTATGTAGGCTGGATATTGGCCACCCACCACCTCATCCTCGACCTCACTTAACTGAATAGGGTCGAAACCTCATTGTTTCCACCCTAAAAACCCAACTCGTGCTTGTAGATGATAAAATGGGAGAGTAGAGTGATAATACAAAAATATTCAATTACACATTAAATATCAATACATTGGACTCTATTATATAGAGTGCACAGGTTGTTATCAGTTCTAACTTATTCCAAAGATATTTGAAGAGGTTGAGAGAATATCTCAACCACACACCAAACTAGGATCTCACAAATCCAACTCTCTAACAACCTCTTAAGAATAAGATCACACAACTCATGTAGAGATTATCTCTACTTCTCAATACATCAACAAGCATATTAGATAAGTTTATATATTCCAACGCTCTCCCTTAATGACTACTTATCTAAATATCTATGTGGTCATATCTTCATCTGCTTCCTCTTGTACATACATATGATTATTGACGTCCATATAAAAAAAAAATCCATCTACTAGAATACATGGGTCATCAACCGTTGTAACCACCAGTTCTCTAGAAATCCTTTTCAACTACATGGTTCATTCAACCATTTTTCCTCATACCTCTCCCTTCATCACATCATCATCAACCTGGGGTTTTTTTCGGCTTACCCATAACCATGCTCTAGGTTTTCTCAGATTACCCTCAACCACGCACTAGGTTTTCTCGGATTACCTGTAACCATGCTCTACATAGTGATTTTTAGATTACCATGAACTTTTCACATTAGGGAGTATACAATGGCTCAGGTACATACTTAAGTATTCTCTAGGACCGCTACATAGACTTGCTTTCAATTACATGTGTAACTCATATTATAGTATGCACACCTTCAAACAAACAATACTTGTTAAATCATAACTCTATCTGACTTTTCTCACTTAGATTGGAGGCTGTGTGAGTTCGACGGAATGGGCACATACACCTCACTTCGCTATACCACCTCCATGCAGTGACACTATGTTATTGGAACCGCCGACACCCATAGAACTGATCATCAGTATGGAACAACTGAGGCCCATATAATTATTCATCGGCTTTGGAGCCTGCTTCCTCACCTTCAATATCTATCTGATCACCTTCGCGTGCCCCAAAGCTTGCATCGATCATCAAATCCTTATGAGAAGAGACCCGATCACAAAGAATATCAACAACTTTAACATGTGGACAATACAACCACACCGGAGGCAAAGGCAGAGGAAATGTCCCAATTCCTCTTATGAGTGCAGGCAGAGGTTCAAAACTATAACGAATTGACCATATACAATCAAATCTCATCGGACAATGGACAAACAAAATATTAATACAGAACAACCTATAGCTCACACAGTCTAGTAGGTCACACACAACTTTGTGGTCAATGATCCCTCTATCAATGGCTCACGACATTCAAAATATTCCCTATTACTCATGGTGACAACTCTTAGCTCCTCGATAACAGATCCTCTTTCTCATTGGTGGCTACCCACTTTAATAACGATGGATAATTTCCTGAGTGCTGAAAATGGAGATCTCAATGCCAAGAACGTAAAGCACGAACTCCTTTGGTGTCGCGAACTGGCCCTCTAGAAGACAACACTCTTTACTTTTCGATCTCAACACACAACATGCATTGGGGAGTTCTTAGAAGCAGTTCGAAATGGACTCTTCTAGCTGCTGATGGAAGTTACTCGTCTCACAACTCCTCAACTAATTCCAAAATGGTGGTTGCCAAACTGACAACTCCTCTTTCAACAATATATTTGTAGCGAATACATCCCAGATCTGGAACCTAACAAAAAAAAATGCAAATATTTGATCTCATGGGGGTTTTACGGACCCATTCATTTCCACATGGGGAGCGATCTCCCTGAATCTTGGTTAAGACTTATAGCCAAACTAAAACATTTAAGAACTTTCAACAAAGAGTTTCGATCTTGCATTAAGAGTAGTGCGGGGACTTTCACTGATGATTATGTCAGAGATTCCAACACAACCACGCAAATCACCACCAACAACTCATCAAGTGCGAACTTGCACTTCCAACCCTCTTCCTGTCGCTGCAATTATTCCAAATATCGACCAAATCAACAGCAGTCGACGACAAATATTCTTCTACCACATATCTATCATAAAAAAGCAAAACCAGATGGGAAAACAAAACACTCAAACTATCTACTCTACCCATGTTAAAATAATCTATTTTTAAGGTCACGGCCAAGGCAGCACACCAAATTGGTGTATGAGACCCCCTTGTTTGTGGGACAATGGACCCCCCTCCGCCCAACGATTTGACTGGTAAAGTCTACGAAGGTATACATACCCTACCCCCCTCTGGATTTGAACCTGTGACCTCTTAAGAGGAAACACATATTCATAACCATTAGGCCCACTCAGGCTGTATACCACACATTATATAGAGTACATAAGTTGTTATGAGTTCTAATTTATTCCAAAAAAAATTGGAACTCTCAACCACACACCAAACTAAGATCTCACAAATCCAACTCTCTAACAACCTCTTAAGAATATGATCACACAACTCATGTAAAGATTAGCTCTACTTCTCAAGCATATTAGACAAATAGAAATCATATATTCCAACATTGCGCTGTAACGATCATCAATTACCTTCAATGTGCATTGACCCACAATCTGCGAATGATGTACCATATCGTCTGGGATAAAGACATTCACCCCACAACCAACAATCTCGTCCATCCCTACTGTACCTGCACATCAGAGCCCACTTTCCAAGCCAATAACTCACCAACAAGCCATGTGCTTGGGACCACAGGGTCGTTCTAAAACCCTTGGGATCATTGGGATCATTAATTCCATTTAATGTTCATCGACCGATGGTCTGCGATTGATTCCCAAGCGTACCTGCGCACAGAGCCCACTTTCCAAGCCAAGAACTGACCAACAACAGGAATCCTGATATCGACCAAATCAACAGCAGCCGACGACAAATATTCTTCTACCACATATCTATCATAAAAAAGCAAAACCAGATGGGAAAACAAAACACTCAAACAATCTACTCTACCCATGTTAAAATGGGAGAGTAGAGTGATAATACAAAAATATTCAATTTCATATTAAATATCAATACATTGGACTCTATTATATAGAGTGCAGAGGTTGTTATGAGTTCTAATTTATTCCAAAAAAAATTAGAGCTCTCAACCACACACCAAACTAGGATCTCACAAATCCAACTCTTTAACAACCTCTTAAGAATATGATCACACAACTCAAGTAGAGATTAGCTCTACTTCTCAATACATTAGCAAGCATATTAGAAAAATAGAAATTATATATTCCAACATCGTGCTGTAACGATCATCAATTACATTCAATGTGCATTGACCCACAACCTGCGAATGATGTACCATAATGTACCATATCGTCTGGGATAAAGACATTCACCCCACAGCCAGCAATCCCGTCCATCCCTATTGTACCTGCACATCAGAGCCCACTTTCCAAGCCAAGAACTCACCAACAAGCCATGTGCTTGGGACCACAGGATCGTTCTATAACCCTTGGGATCATTAATTCCATTTAATGTTCAGCGACCGATGGTCTGAGAATGATTCCCAAGCGTACCTGCGCACAGAGCCCACTTTCCAAGCCAAGAACTGACCAACAGCAGGAATCCTGAATCCTCTGAGGTTATATTTTATTTGTAAGTGTATTGTGTTTATTGTTTAAATGGACATCTTCGGTCTCAACACCAGTGGTTGTTTGCATCTTGTTGGGTTCAGCGGCGATGGTGCTACAAGTCGAGTTTTATCAGATAACTTGCATGCATTTGAAACCGAGTTAAAGATATAAACTTGGCTTGTCGCACCATAGCCAAGGAATCATCAAGCATAGGAGTCTTGTTCGTTTGCAGGGATACTCTCTTTCTCCTCATGAATAGATTGTTAATGGAAGTTTGTGATGGTTAATGGAAGTTTGTGAGACATCTTACCTGGTGAATAAAATGGATGGCAAAATGGTGAGTAAAATGTATCCTCTCTGCTGAAACCCACACCTCTATGTTATGGGTACATTGGTTACATCGACCCTGAATATGCAAGGACTTTGAGGCTTAATGATAAATCCGATGTGTGCAGCTATGACATTGTTCTTTGGAGCTAAAGCTGTGGATAGCGACTCTAATTTGCTTCAGCTGGTAAGATAGTAGCATTTCTATTATGTAAACCTGTTTCAGTTGGAAATATCTTTTTGTCAATAGTGGAGTTTGTTTGTTTAGAGCTATTTTGCATGGACCAAGAAAATAAATAAATAATGTGGATAATGTGTTTTAAAGTAGACATCAGAGTCATGGACACTGTTGACCCAGAAGTAGCAGCAATCTGCACAAATCTTGTGGTGGTAGGAAAGGTCTTTGAGGTTGCACTGTTTTGCTCAAGGGGCATCCTTCTTGCACTGACTGTGAGAATCTGACAACTTCATTCTTTGAGGTTGCACTGTTTTTCTCAAGGGGACATCCTTCTTACATCCATTCATGAGTGAAGTTGCTACATTCTTACAGTCGGTATTACCAGCTTCTATACAAGTTGAAGTATCTGAGCAAACCAACCAGCAGTCATAAATAACCAGCTATCTCATTTTTGTTTATGTTGGGTTGGGTTGCCATGTGTATATTTTGTCCCTCACATCCTTTTACTATCTTATATGTGTCACATGGCCTTCTGCATGCAATGATTGTTAGTCTGCGATCTTCTTAAATTATCTACGATTTCTCTTAATACTATGTATTGCAGAGAGATGTGTTTGAATGCATATACATTTATGGGTGGAGATGAGATTATGTACAGAAGAGACTGATGGATATCTTCCCCTGAGTATCATTTCTCACTGCTCGGGTGTCTGTATTATTTCTCTAGTATATGTTTTATTGCTCTAGAAAGTTGTCACAGAATATAATAGAACGCCTGATTCTAAACTGTATATATATTTATGATAGGTTATATTGCAGGCACAACCGTATTCTTATCGTATTTAGCTCGTGTCTTGACATTCTAAATACATATTCGTTTGTATATGTACTCGATCGATGCATATTTTACTATATATTTGTCTGCATATGTATTTACTTAATCTATATATATATATAATTTACTATATATTTGTCTGCATATGTATTTAATAGATGCATGGACATATTTAGCAATGTATTCAATCTCATTCAAATTAGAGTTATGTAGACACATATAATTATTAATAAAAATGATTTGTCTGCATGGACATATTAGCAATGTATTCAATCTCATTCAAATTAGAGTAATGTAGACACATATATAATTATTAATAAAAATGATTGTTATTACTATTTGGAGTAGGGATTAAAAATGATTTTTCTCATCAATGTATGATAAGTATATTGAAAAATAAGGCTATGAGATAGCATAATTGGTGAGACTTGCACACAAGGTCATGAGTTCAAGCCTTGTGTTTTTGGGTTACGGTTTAACATCCTTACCATACACAAAAAGTGGGGAAGTATTGGTGAGTTTCTGGTGCCTATTTTCCAAGTGAAAAATACATTGAAAAATATTAGAAAAAATACAGATTTTGAAAATGGGTTTTCTCATCAATGTATAATAAGTACATTAAAAAATATTAGAAAAAATACAGATTTGTGTTAGAAAAGAAAATAAAATGTGTTTTCTCATCAATGTATAATAAGTACATTGAAAAATATTAAAATAAACACAGATTTGTCTTATAAAAGGAAAAGAAAATGGGTTTTCTCATCAAAGTATAATAAAGTAATTGAAAAATATTAGAAAAATTACAGATTTGTGTTAGAAAAGGAAAAGAAAGAGTCACATCTATTAGAGATTTATTCCATGAATCCATCTAGTTATCCTTTACAAATTTAGCATTGCAATGATCATGTAACTAAATCAACTGTGCCAAAACATAAATACAACAAGAAAAACTTAAATAAAGCAAGAAACAATGAGGGCACTTGTAGACCCAAGGGTAATCACACTTGCTAATCTGAAAGGATGGAGGAATGAGTCTCCAATGAACACTAAGTGCTAATTGTTTTGTAATGACATGAAATGCATAAAAAAGGGGGAGAACTCATATTTACAACAATAGAATAACAAAAATTGACATGAAATAACATTTTTACAAATATAACATTATAACAAAATCATGAGCTACTATACCAAATAAATATGGTATGCTTAGGTACACAACATGCGCACCATCTTAAGAAAAAAACTGTCTTCTATGCTGAAAAATCAAACAATAAGAACCAAATGTTGAAAAAATTGCTCAAAAACTAAAAACATGCATTGGCACCCCATGACAAGTCCGAAGTAGGTCAAATAATAGCTTAAAAAATTAGAAGCATGCATATGGATCCATGTACAACATCAGATTGCTCCACCTCTAGCAAAACCCCTCTTTTATCTTTGAGAGTGATTTTTGAAAAATGCATATGCATACAAGAGGGTACACTTTATACCTTAAGACATTGTAAGAATAGGGAGTGATATTTGAACTCCAAACTGCTTATTTCAAAAAATATTACTCCAACCAAAGGAGCTAAAACATGATTATCTAAAACATAAAAAAAGAGGGAGTTTTCATTTCTTGGGTGCTCCCCTAGAAAACCTTATGCCTCCCATGTTGATGTCTCTTTTGGGAAACCCTTCCATTTTATCTTATATTCTGGAATTTTTTTTTCTATATTTCTCACCCTTACCTTCAAAAAGCCTTTAAGCTCCAAAATGAGTTTGCCATCTTCATCTATCAATGTAATCTATATATGAGTTTGTATTCTTCTCTAATCAAGAGACATGGAAAACATCATGGGTCTCCCCTTGTTGGGAATCTCAAGAGCATATGTAACCACCCCAACCTTTGCTTGCACTTATGGCCCATATAACCTAAAAAAAAGCTTGTTCTTACCCTATTGCCTTAAAGTGATCTATTTGTATGGTTACAACCACACAAAGACTATATCTACAACAACAAATTGACATTATGAGTGGTGTTGATCAAATTGTTGCTACATACGGTTGGTTGACATGGACAAGTTATCCTTGAGGATACTAACAATGGTTTTCATCTCATATATAGTGCCAAAAACTCTAGTAGTAGTTTGAATGACCCAATCCTTGGGTGATGGGGGTTCATAGCCATTAATACTTTGAAGGGGGTTATTTTGGTAGAAGAGTGATAGGTAGTGTTGTAACAGTATTTTGCAAGATGTAACCACTTGTCCCATTTTTCTTTCTTATCACCTATGTACATTCAAAGGCATCCTTCTAGGCACTTGTATCCCATCATACTCTGCCCATTAGTTTGGGGGTGATATGAAATACTCATATGAAAGGTGACTCCTACTAATTTGTAAAGGAGTAGATTTTGAGGTTGCACTTGTGGTCTAAGTATCATGGTGTGAGAGAGATACCTTTGGTTGCTTGGGATGTATGTACTATGCCTAAGGATGAGGGAGGCCTTAGTCTAACATATTTTTCAACTCAAAGTAGAATTATGGTACCTAAATGGGTGGAGAGATGTCTTGAGGGTTTGATGCCTTGGTAGGTTTTGTTTTATCATCAAGCACATTTAGTACAATATGTTGGTAGAATTTGGGGAACTTTTGGTTTATGTGACATAATTTCTTCCCCCTCTCCTTTTTCAGGTATTTGGTTCTATTCTTTTCAAGATAATCTAGTCATGTCAGAGAGTTGTGGTGGGTCTGGTTGAATGGTAGTGGGAGGGTATCCATGCAGAGTGGGATATTGCTAGTGGATCAATTTAGAGTTGGTGCAATTAGGGGGTATGTGTGGAAAAAATGCCTTGGTTTTAGGTGTGTAGGTTGAGTCAAAAGGGAATTTTCTTTTGGCGACATTTGTGGGGTCTAGAGACACGTGCTTGGAAAGATTTATGCCCTCTTTACCAAGAGTTTGGTCTCCTTGCCTTTGATCATTTGTCGATCCTAGAGTTGTGTGATCTCATTCCAAAGTTTGAGGTGTTTAAAATGAACATTGATATATTAGGCTGTTTTTGGAGGGATTGGTGGTGGACTTTTGTCCACCCACTACTTCAGTATGATTCTTGCCACCTATATTATGCTTTGTGCTAGAGGCACTTTCTTTCACTGGTCCTTAATGTGAGGTGGGCTTTGTCAAACCTAAAGGGGCATTGGGTTTTCTATCTTCATAGCATTTAGTTGGTGTGGCTTTCCTATAATTTGTGGGTTTTTTCTTGGGTGATCATCTATCAAGGGATCCCATGTAAACTAAGTCTCGCAAAGAGTGGCCTTTCAAATGACATTTTCCCACTTTGTCAGTGGTCGAAGACTAACATTCATATCTTTTGGGGTCATTTTAGTAGAAGAGTAATAGGTAATGTTGTACCAGTGTTTTGCAAGATGTAACCACTTATCCCATTTTTCTTTCTTATCACCCATGTACGTTCAAAGGCATCCTTCTAGGCACTCATTTACCATCATACTCTGCCAATTAGTTTGGGGGTGATATGAAATACTCATATGAAAGGTGACTCCTACCAATTTGTAAAGGATTAGATTTTGAGGTTGCACTTGTGGTCTAAGTATCGTGGTGTTAGAGAGGTACCTTTGGTTGATTGGGATTTATGTACTATGCCTAAGGATGAGAGAGGCCTTAGTCTAATAGATTTTGAAACTCAAGTTGGTATTATGGTAGCCAAATGGATGGAGAGATGTCTTGAGGGTTCAATGCCTTGACATGTTTTGTTTTATCATCAAGTGCTTTCAACACAACATGCTGGTAGAATTTGGGGGACTTTTGGTTTATGTGACATGATTTCTTCCCCCTCTCCTTTTCAGGTATTTGGTTCGATTCTTTTCAAGAGCATCTAGTTAGCCCGAAGAGTTGTGGTGGGTTTGGTTCAATGGTAGTGGGAGGGTATCCATGTAGAGTGGGATTTTGTTGGTTGATCAATTTAGAGTTGGTTCAATTAGGGTGGATGTGTGGAAAAAATGCCTTGGTTTTAGGTGTGTAGGTTGAGTTAAAAAGGCATTTTCTTTTGGTGAGAATTGTGGGGTATAGAGACACATGCTTGGAAATATTTATGCCCTCTTTACCAAGAGTTTTGTCTCCTTGCCTCTGATCATTTGTCGATCTGAGAGTTGTGTGATCTCATTCCAAAGTTTGAGGTGTTTAAAATGAACAT
>SNQJ01S0050776.1:90135-103007 GCA_010110895.2 Picea sitchensis | reverse complement strand
TGTATTTTTTTTTGTTTTGCCTCAAGGGTCCCCCATGGCTCCAGGGTTCTCATAATTGAGCCGGACAATTGTCTCCTTCCCTAAGATATAGGCTCACCAATAGTTCATTGCCTAATGCAAAGCCATCAACTCCTTATAACAGGTAAGAGAATTCATTACAACTCCATTGAAGGCTTATGAATGCTATGCAATTAGTCAAAGGGTGAAAAACGCCTCATTTTCCACCATTTGATTCAACCACTTTTGGAAATTTTAAACATGTATTATAATAAGTTAAATTACGATTTTACTAAAGTAAGATTAATTTTTTTTAAATATATTATTATAATTTTTTTAATTATATTGTATAGTTAATTATATTATTTTTATCTAAAATGTGTTGTTATTATTTTTTAATTGGATAACATGTTTAATTAAATTATTATTTTTATATTTATATATCTTAAATATTATATTCACTTTAATTTGTAAATATTATAAATATAATTAAATTTATAATTATGTTAATTTTTTATTTTTTTTGTAAGTTAGTGTAGAAATCTATATTACTTGTAGAAAATATGATACAAAATAGGGATCCTTGTTAGCCTAAAAGGAAACCAGACCAAGGGACCCTTGCTGCTAGTTTTGATAATCATGCTAGAGGTATCTGGTTTGCCAAAAAATGGAAACCAGACCAGACCTTCCTTATCCAATCTGAGATGCACAATCACAAAGAGTTAACTAAAAAGCTTCCAAACAAACCAAAGTCTATTACAAAACTTAACTAGCCTTCTACTGCATGGGCATAACTGCCATTAAACTAACAAAGTTCACTGACCAGAATCTAAGAGTCGTTACAACACCTGGGGGTGCTCCTTCCCTCCATCTGCTTGGCCCTTGTTGTCCTCCTTTGGGGGCACTGTTCGAGTTTTCCTGATATGGGCTGGTGCTCCTTGTCCATTTGTAGGCGTAATGTCCATGTGATGGATGTATCCCAGGTAAAGGTGGAATTGTGCCGCCAACCGCTCCTGCTTTCTTTTTTGGTCTTTTTCTACCTCTAATAACAATTTGATAATCGTTTCCAAACTGCTAAGGCGACGTTGGATCTCGTCCAACATTGTCTTAGTCTCCCGGTGATCTCCTATCTCGCCTCCTCCCGCTCTGATTTCACTTTTCCTATCAACATCTTGGTGAACCAGGTAGTCTCTACCATTTTATGGTAGAGGGTCTCCCTGGGACGCGTAGCCCCCAGGTCTGTCACCCAGTTTGTTTGCAGTGCCATGTCACCCCACTCTTTGTCGTTGCGCTCTTTCTTTATTTCCTATTCCCACCTATTAATTGCTGCCTCCCCCTTCGGTGAGACCAGTGTATGGAAGGTGCTCTCTGCTTCTCTCGCAGCTTGCTCCATCCTTGTTAAACACCTCAAACTTTTCGGGATTTCCTTCCCTAGGGGGCTTCTCTTTCTCTACATGTGCTTCAGACACACCATTTTTCTTTGCCTCCATAGGACCCTGCTCTGGTTGTTCTTCCTATTCCTCACTTTGCTATTCTCCTTACGAACTCTTCTCTTGAGACTGTAATGACCCTTACTCCTTAACACCTTCTGTTTTCCTTCATGTCTGTTGGCCTTCTTCTTATAATGTTTCCTCATCTGCGGGCTTGTGCCTCCTACCAATTTTTGCCCGAGGTGGTGAGCGCGCCCATCATTATTTGTTGGTAAGGCTCAGCTGCCCATGATGTTACGACCTCTTCCCATGTCCTTTCCTCTGCCCTTACTCACTTGGGATCTGGCCGTTCTTATCCCCGTACTTGTCCTGGGGGCCGGTGAATCTTCCCTGGTTATCACCATCTCCTCATGCCTTAATTCTTTTTGCGCATCCGGCCTGCTACCCAGTCGTTCTATCTTTATTTCACCACGACCCTTGCTGATGTATCATCCTTCCTTTCATCCACTCACCTTCTCCTATAATGTTCCCACATGATAATTGGTGGCCAAGTGTTATGAAATTCATATTCCCCATGGGTCCCACGTCCATTCAAGAAGCCTCACGTCATCCTCCTCAATGTGACCCTCATCTTTGAAGCTGCCACCATGATCTCTTGTCGCCAGGTGGATGCAGTCCATTTTAAGTCCCCCCCTGGGTATTCTGGTCCAGGCCTCGTCTAGTTCCTGGTCATCCTTGTTAACCCCCTCATTGGCTAGCCTGTCGGCTAGTGCATTCGTTGTCCTGCGAATCCAACGAAACTCCACCATGTTCAGGGTTCTCAGATGCTCTTGGATTTTTTGCAGGTAGTGCGCTAGGCGCCAATGCTGTTGCACCGTTCCAATTTGGTTCTGTATTGGAGTTTCATCGTTGTATTGATTACCAGAGTCGAGTCACCTTCCATGATGGTATTTTTCATACCTTATCTTCACAGAATTTCTAGGCCGAGTTCCAAAGCTCCAAACTGCGCTACGTTGTTTGTTGAATTGCCTATGCTCCCAACATACATGCAAACGATAGTACCTCCACTGTCTCTTATTACTCCACCTGTTCCTGCCACTCCCAGATTTCCTTTCACCGCCCCATCAAAATTTAGTTTGAGGACCCCTGTTGGAGGAGGAGCCCACGTACTGACTCTTGTCTGGATCTGCGGATCATGAGCCACATATATGCTATAGCTCCAATCTTTCATATAGAATAGTTCCAAAATTCGGGAGTTTTGGTCTGTGATTTGATTTTTGGCATTGTTAAGGTTAAGGCTCTACACTGTTTCTCTTATTTGAGAAACTATTGTATCCTTTATCTGCCCTGCCGATAATCTTTCATTCCTGAAAATTCACCTGTTCCGTTCCTTCCAAATCACCCAAATAACCATCCTCGACGTCAGACCCCAACAAAGGTTCACCACCTCATTTTCATTGTACCTCTCTTTCCAGTCTTTGATTGTCGCTCTGATATCCCCCCTGACCTTATTCGATTAGCGGTAAATACATGCCACCCAATCCCAGATCTCAGTTGGGTAGATGCATTTGTCGAGGAGATGATTCATTGTTTCTTCCTTGACCTCACAAAGGTGGCACCATGAGGGGCCTATGAAACCCCTTTTTGTTAGGTTCTCCCAGGTCAATATTCTCTTGTGTAGGACTAGCCACTCAAAAATTTTGATTTTTGGCCATTGGGGGCCCTTCCAAATCTTCTCCCAGTGTGGCTCAGGGTTTTCTTGGTCCTGGCCTGCGATGTAATACTGTGCCTCTTTTAGGTTGAATTTGCCCCCATTTTTCCTGCCCCACCTCAATTGGTCCTCTTCTTCTGAGACCCCAATTTTCCTTTTCCCCAATTCCTCCTCAACCTCTTTCGTCACCATTTCGATCTGAGCTCCATTTTGTGGGTTAAGTTTGTCCCAAATCCTCCATCTGGCATTCCCATCCCTTTGCTTCCAGTACTGATGGACTTTCATTTTTCCTTGCCTGATCATTGCATGTTTGAGCTCCTCCCTATCCTGAGTTTTCATTTTGGGTTCCTATTGCCACGTGTCCTCCCAGAACCTCACTGTTCTCCCATTCCCGACTTCCCAAAAGATACGACTCTATATCCAGTTTTTATTTCTCCACGCGAGATTCCAGATGGCTGACCCCTCCCTTGTACCCATGAACCTGATTCACTCCTGGTTGTTGAATCCTGGGGAATATTTAGCTTTCCAGAGATTCGCCCACGACGCCAAACTTTCCTTTACCCATCTCCACCACAAATTTTCCCCGTAAGCCTCGTTGGTACCCTGTGGGTATTATAGACCCATGCCCCATTTGTTCTTCGGTCTGCATACCTTATCCCACTCCACCAAGGCCCATTTCTTTTTATCCTATGCTCCTCTCGATAGGAAGTCTCTCTGGATGGCTCTTATTTTTTGTAGGATGCCTTTGGGGGCTGGAAACACTGACATCATAAACACCAGGATTAGCTGTCTAGAAAGGTTCAGAGCTCTGTACATCCAATTCTTTACCCTCTCCTGCAATTTGTTGATAACTCCTTCCCACGTTGCGTTCCTACACGCTATATCCGCCAGGGGGACTTACAGATATTTCGTTGGGAGTGTTTTACGTTAAAACCCCAAAATGTTGTCTAGGTTCCTTTGGATTGCAGGATTTGTATTGAAAAAGTATATCATGGATTTGGAGTGATTTATTTCATCTCCTAAGGCCTCTCTGAAATCCTCTGAGATTTTTTTATAAGCCTTAGCTTCCTTTATTGTGGGGGTGCCATGGAGCAGGGTGTCATCCACAAACTGTTGGTGTGTTGAGGTCGGACAGTCTTCAAACGGTTTGAGGCTTTTTATTTCACCTCTGTGGCCATTGCATTTTTTATACTCCTGCTCAACCCTTCCATCATTAGAATGAATAGGAAGGGGGATAACAGATCCCCTTGTCTTATTCCTCTCAATGGATAGAAAGGTTTGGTTGGGGCTCCATTCACTAACAACGAGAAGCTTGTTGTAGAAACTAGGTTGATGATCCATTTAATCCAATGCTGGTTGAAACCAAAAGCTTCCATCGTCTTCGCCATGTAGTGCCAACTTATTTTGTCATAAGCCTTTGCCAGGTCCAGCTGAATTAGCATCCCCCCTTTCCTTTGAATTTTCAGAGTGTGTACTATTTCATGGGCTTGTATGATATTGTCCAGAATCTGTCTCCCTTCCACATAGGCCGCCTTTTCCTGTGAAATCAATGTTGGAAGGAGTGGTTTCAATCTATTGGATATGACTTTGGAAATTATCTTATACACCACATTGCACAGAGCTATCGACCTGTAGTGATATGGAGTTCTAGATTCGTTTTATTTTGGGATCATAGTGATCATTGTGGCATTTAGTTCCTTTAGGATGGAGGCCAAGCGTGTTGAATCCTCCACTACGCCATAGATCTCATACTTAACCAGATCCCAGCAGGCTTTGAAGAATTCCATTGTGAAGCCATCTGGGCCTAGGGCCTTTCCATTAGGCATCTTCTGGACCACTTGGTCGATTTCTTCCTTTGATATGGGTTTGCACAGGCTGACATTATGTTCCTCTGTGACCAGTTTGGGGATGTTCCGAATTATCCTCTGGATGGTAGCGGTCTTGTCCCGGTTGGGTTCTTTGGCTATCCCATGGAAATGTTTGACTAGTGTGTTTTCAATGTCCTGGTGGGACTCTCTTTCTATCCCATCCTGATCCTGAATCTTCAAAATTTTGTTATGAGATCTTCTCGCTATATTTTTTCTATGGAAGAACTTGGTATTCCTCTTGTTATCACTCTAGGAAACTCTCCTAGGCTATAAGTCGGAGATGCCTGGTAACTAACTCTTTTTGGAAATATTTTCTTAATATTTGATATGATTTGTGGATCAAGATGAATATCTAGGGACTGGATTGTGTTTTCAAGACTGTCTAGAAATACAAAATCTCACAAGGCCTTCTAGCCATGCAGTCAGACAAAGTTTGATTAAATGGGGGAAGAACGCAACTATTACACCAGATCATACTTCATACCAACAAGCACAATGGGTTTAATAACCAAAGAAATAGCTTATGATTATCAACTAAAACAATTAACCAGTGAGATGACAGTCACTGCAAATTGAATGAGCATCAACAAAGAACTTTCACTCATAAACTATCATAAAACAGAGGAGGAAAATCTGACCACACAACTGAAGGAAGCTTGAATTTTTTTATATAATAAGAATAAGTCTGTTGGTTACAGAGACAACATCATAGTACCCAAAATCGAACCCCTAGTTTGTCTTCTATCCTAAGATTTATAGCTTTACAAAGTAGTTCAGAGATCCTGAAAACATGGATCAAATCAGCTAAAAATAGTAAGTCAAAATCTGATTGCAAAAGATGAGGGATGATCCCCAAAATGAGGTCAATCCCAGATTTCTCTCTTGTTGATTGCTGATGTAGTGCTGGATAACCCCCCAAGGCTGGATGCTGACTCTCCAAGAGAGACAAATTCGAATTGGTTGAGATGACCAAAAATCCCTGAAATTTTGCCTTAGAAAAGATGCCAAATGTGATTAAAACCCTTCTTCTTCTCATCATTTTCCAAAAGTGGTTGATGAAATAGATTTGATAATTCATTAATCAAGCCTTAGAAGAGGTTTCAATTAATATTCATGCAAAAAATTACGATCTGGGCGAAAATCGTAACATTCTGGCCATGACAGGCTTTCCACAGCGCATAGCCCATGAAAAACGCTCCTTAGCTGTGGAAAGTCGGCACTTTCAACAGCTAACGAGTCATAAAATATTGATTTGCGCTGTTGAAAGCAGACATATTTTCAAAATCGAATTTCTCGGTCATAAAAAATCCGTTTTTCATGTATGAATAGTCGATCAACATCTAGAGAATCTAATCTTTCCAATGGTGTTTTCAGATCTTCATTTGGAGCTCGGGAAGGGATTGAAAAGTTCCCTTAAAGTTCAAGCATCATTCTTTCCATTTGCAATTCAAAGCTGTAAACGGTCCTTTGTGTCTTAGATGGTATGCCTGGTGGCCATTTTATTCCATAGAATGTTGCTCTTCAATCTTCATTGTATTTCCATCTGAAGTTTATCCTCCACTTGGCCATTTAATCTATACAAATTGTGTATATCTGCAGTGCTTCCAGATCTTCCTCCATGCACCCCATTAATATCAGATCTTGAATCCATGCTGACAGCACCAACTGCTGATGCAGTAGCATGATCATCAAATGAATCAGTCAAAGTATTGGTGTCAATATAACTGCTAGCCATGGATGGAAACACAGGATTGATGGAATATCAATCCATGCCATAATTTGGAGTGCATACATTTGTAAGATGAGCATTCTGATAGTGTCCAATAAATATGTTTGATGACATGTTTAAGCGTGACAAAGCAGCAAAAAGTTCTTCAGTTTCATTTATGCTTGAAGAAACCACATTATATGTGTTAGTGAAAGCAATATTTTACTTGTCAGCCATTCCAAGTCTTCCTGAATAGATCCACGAAGTTTTTTTATCCTGCTGCCCGATCTTCCGGGTGACAAGCCAGAAATTAGCAGGGTAATTATTGCCTCCTTTCTCTTTTCTTGGGATTCCTTTAGACAAAAGAAAATGCCATTGATCTGCTGTCAAAAAAACTTGCAAAACCCTGTAGCTTCATGAAAATCTCCTTAAATCGAGGCTTAGTTGGAAATGTTTGGCTTGGCTGAGCGCATGGCTATAGACTTGCTGTTTGAAAACAAACCGGACATGCAAGATTTGTTCAGATTACTTGATGCGTGATCTCCTGTTCTTTGTAATCTCGGGCACTGGGCATGTATAATGATACGCATTAACATCGACACCCTAGATTTTGACACCTTTACATTTGCAAACTGAAAACCCGGTTGAGCTCTTTTGAGAACCCCTGTGCAACCCATTTTAAAATCGGAATCTGGAAGTTCAACATTGCTGTTAATGTTTCTTACAAAGAGAGTATGAGCAAAGATAGTATGATTTATAACCTCTTTTACCTTAGCGAGGGAAAGATCAAATAAACAATTCCCTGAAGCATTGATGAATGCAACAACATATCATCACTGAATGAACATCTCTTTTAATGATAAGATTTGGAATGATCTATATCCATTTGCAAGGTGGACAAGTGCCATGTCAGTCAAAAGAGAAATGTTGTTCAGAATGAGAACATTCAGTGCACAACAAACAACCCGTGCATATCAAGGATATTTTGATAGCAGTTTTTTCAACCAACTACAATGATGATCAAGCAATGCTTTCACCAACGCATGACCCTGTGGAAAACCCCCGTTAGCTGCAGAAATTCTTCACTTTCCTCAGCGTGTGACCTTTTAAGAACTGCTCCTTAGCTGCGGAAAGTTTTCACTTTCGACAGCGCACGATCGACGAAACTGATTGTTGGACATTTTGAAATTCACCACTTTCAACAGCGCACAGACTTATGAGAAGTGCTCCTTAGCTGCTGAAAGTCGCCGCTTTCCACAGCTAACACTCAACTTTTGGACACACGTTAGCTGTTGAAAGTGAATTATGCAAATTTTGAAAAGAAGACTTTATGGATCATATTATTTTCTAAGACAAAAACCAAAACCTAAGTTTTGCAGCTAAAAAGACTCGAAAATGTATTGAAGCAACTACCGATAGCCATGCTATCCACCACAAAACTCGACCAAAAGGACGATTTTATTTTGGGAGATAACACCTCTCCCCTTCTTTAAGCCACCTGATTCTAGATTTTTGTCGACATAGGGTCTCTTCTTGCTTACATCTTGCTTTCCAATCTTGGATCAATTGGTTTTCTTCTTTTTTCCTTTCGTCTGTGTAGCCCTCTTGAATGCATTGCTCCTGCAGCTCTCTCATTCTGTCCTCGATCATTTTTTTCTCCTGGTCCATATTCCCAAAAAATTCTCTGTTCCACTCCTTAAGTCTTTGTTTTATGTACTTGAGTTTCTTTTGTAGTCTGAACATCCTTGTCCCTTGTTCTAGGAGTTCGTCCCGCCACCATGTTTTGATGTTCTCCTTGAATGTAGGGTGGTCATTCCAAAATTTATCAAATCTGAAGGGCATGTTCTTTGGTGTTGTCTAAAAATTTGCCTCCAATTGCACTGGCTAGTGATCTGATCCCCCCCAGGGAAGGATACTGCAATCCAATGCTAAACCCTACATAATGATGGATTATGAGACTAGGAATTTTTCTAGCCTTGTGGCCACTTGGTGGTGTGCTGGTGTTTTTTTATTCTAGGTAAACTGGCCATTGCTTGTCCTGATGTACACTAGCTCCATTGTATCTATGAAGGCTGAGAATTCTTCCGCATCCCTGTCCAGTCTCCGATTACCCCCTTTTTTCTCAGCCAAAGTAGTGATAATGTTGAAATCCCCAGCCATGATCCAATAAAGGTTACTGGTTCGCTCCTTTAGATTTTCTAGGTCTAGGAGAATTCTTCTTTTTTCCTCCAACGCCTGGGGGCCATACACATTTGTGCATAATACCGCATCTGTGTTCCCTATCACTTTCATTTTAACAGATAACGTGTGCCTCGTGGCTTCTACAGAGAGTAGGTTCATCGATTGTGGGTTCTACGGGGTGAGTATTCCTCCCGCTGTGTTTTCGCTCTCTACAACCAATAACTTGTACTTACTCCAGTAGTTCTTACTGGTTATTTCCATTCTGTCTAGATTGCATTTTGTTTCTTGTATGAAACAAGTGTCAGGTTGTTCCTTCCTCAATTTGTTTTTAAGGATTCATTATTTTCTTGGGTTGTTTAGGCCTTCATTTAAACATTTGGGGGGTAGTTAGGAAAGAGATTTTTAATCTTACTTGAATTTATCAGTAGGGCTCCGAGTTCTTATAGGGCTACGTTGTTTGATTTCCTCCCTTTCTTCCGCCTTGCCTGCTTCAGTGAGTGTTGTGGTTGTCCATCTCCGGTTTTGATACCCAGGTGTCCTATTTCGCCATGCATGCGCTTGGTTCCTCTAGTTTTTGACTCCTCCCTAAGGAGGAAAAGGTATTGAATGTGATCCAGTTGCTCCGTTGGTATATTGTTGACTCCTTGCCTTTTCCATTGTTCCAATATGTTCGGGAGGTCTATCCCTTCCCTTTCCACGATGTCTCTGAGGTCTGGGTCTTCTGTTCCTACCTCACTTGGTGTCATTTTTTCATCTCTGTCTACATCTTGAATTGGGGTATTGGCATCTTCGCCTCCTCCTTCCATTGTGATCACTTTGCATCCCTGATTGCCCTTGGTGTTTTGATTTTCTGTGGTCTCATGGGTTTCCTGTTAATTTGTCTCCCGTTCTTTTGTCCTTTTCTTTTCCTTTTCTTCCCCTTGTTTAGAGTTTCCCCTTCCTTTTACTCTATTCATTTCTTCTGGGTTACTCCCTATGGGGGGCTTTCCTTGTTTCTTATTTCCCCTGCGTTTGTAATTCGTCCTCACAAAACCATTCTCATCCTGTTGTTGTTTAGAGTTTTTCGGTTCCGATTTTTTTATTGAGAGGGAATTCTCTTAGTAGGTGTCCATGTTCATGACACTTTCTACATCGAAATAGGATCTGCTCATAGTCTATACTTTGGATCCATTCATCATCCCTAAACTCCAGGCTTATGGCCTCCAGGAGAGCCCCCGAGACATCCATCTCTATACATATCCTTGCATAGGATGTATACCTCCCCTTTAATGTTGCTTCCAACATCTTGACATATTTTCCTAGCTTGTTCCCTATCGCTTCGAAGGTGGACGACAACCAATAATCTAGTGGTAGGGAATAAATCCTAAGGCAGACTGGGACATTTTTAAAAGTCTCCTTCTCTAGGGAGAAGTTTTCCTTCCACGACCGCATGTACAACCCTGCTGAGGCATGGGAATACGGTCCCCCCTCAAAGATTTTATTCCTATCTTCTAGGTTCATGAAAAATGCTGTGAAGAAACCTTTCGATCCCAGGTGGAGGTCGAATTCTCCACTTGGCTTCCATTGGTATTTTATCCAACTGCGCAAAGTCTTTTTTGTGGGCCACAGACCCATAAACTTGCAGATTAGGGCATGCATCTTCATATGATCCTGAAAGAGTTGAGTTTGGGGGTCTTCCAGGAAAAAATATGGGATTAAAACTGGTTTTGGATTACACGGATTATGACCACCTACCCCACTAGGGTTAGCCGTTTTTGGCGTACTGTTCCAGGCTTCTCTGGCCTCCTCCCCCACGCTGTTTCTTTTGCCTTGATTGACCTATTGATTATTTTCAGTCCCTGATCCCGAGGTGCCTGTCAAGGATTCCTTTCCCTCTGTCCAGCACTACTTGCTTGTAGGAGGGAGTTCCACTCCCTCCCCCTCTAGTAACCATGTTGGTCGCTGCTTAAATTGTAACCGTCAAACTCTAGCCTTGAAACCCCCGTTAAAAAATGTTAGAGCAGTGAATCAACATAAATATAATTATGTTAAATTTTTAAGCTATAAACAAAACTTATTTCTTTTCATATTTTTTGTTATTAGATAAAATTTATATGAATTATAATATATAAATATTAATTTTTAATATTAGTTATAATTTTTTTAAATAAAAATAGGTTATACTTACTTTCACAATTGAGAATCTTATTAGTACTTGCCCTTCAGACTGCAGGGATTAATAGTATAACACGGAAACCAAGGACTTTAACCAAAGTTTAAACAATGTCATGCAATTTTTTACTATATATACGTTTCGAGAAAAATATATATTCAAACTTAAAATATTGGGGTAATGTATTTTCAGAATTTTGTCACGATGTATTTTTCCTTCTGTTAATGATTAAGGTGTTGAATGTCGTATTTTTCCCTCTAAGGTGTTGAGATGTTACTATGAAGCTCCCAAGATATTGCAGACTAATAATTGTGTTCTATAAAGAATCACATTAAACAAAATATATATAATATGTTAAAATTTAATAATATTTTTTAAATTTTAATATAATTAATAATCAATATAAATAATAAAGTTAATTTATAATAATTTTAATTTTAATTTTAATTATTAATCATTAATTCACTTTTTTTTATATTCCATTTAGTTCAAACTAAAGTTAAAACATAAATATTCAAGTTTGTCAAGATGTATCTCAACTATACTTTATACAAAATTAAAGCAGCCAAATGGGATGTAATTTGGTAAGAGGCAGTTGCCCATTAACATTAGCATGTTGCATGCAATTACGCAATTAAAAGGATATGGTGCAGATTTTTTATTAATTGAATTAATTAGAGCTAATTTAAGTGTAAGGATATTTTCTTATAAGAATAGAGGAAAGTGGCATTGCCTTATAGTTGTTCTGGTAGATGTCAAAGTCCTTAATGTGAAAGTGACATTGTCTTGTCGTTGTTTTGTTAGAAGCCCCTTATGTTTTATTCAATTGTAGTAAAATGTCTGTATAATGTACACAAGTCATTTAAAGATCATAGGGGTACCTGTTATTGTTCTTGTGTTGGGAAAGTAGATTTTACATTTATAACTTCAGCAAGATAGTTAGCCATTAACAATCGATAAAGACAATTTATGGAATGAATAGGCTTCACTAAATCCAAACTAATTCTCATCCATTTCTTAGCTTCATGAAAACAATTGAATCTCGCATGAATCCCTTAAGGATTCCATGTTGTTGACACCAACCATTTAGCTTCTTGTATCAAGTATTCTCCAACCTTCATTCCAAAAATAATTTGATGGTCTATTTATACACACCAATAACTTGTGTGTCTTATTCTTTTGAATCAACTATCCCAATCAACTTCCAAATGAAAAAACTCACTACATGTGCTACCTCTAGGTTGCCATACTCACCTTCACATGCATGTGTTAAAGTTTAAGCTATTATTAGGTTACATTTCAATTTACTAGATAACCATAGCATATATAGGGTCACTGAGAGAAACACAATCACAAGATACACAACATTTTTCCTGGGAAACCCTCATGGGGAAGAAAACCCAGTAAAACTTCCTTAATATAGATAGCCAATACAATTCCAATACAATAAACCAAACACTAGAGAATATCCTCTCCCAAGTAATGCGCCTCTCTCTCTTCCTTCTTCTCCAACTGCAGCTACCAAACTTGCGCTCTGGATGATCGAATGAGTGAGTGAACAAATGAGTGGTTGGATTCCTTTATTTAAACAAACTGGCAAGCGCTGAAAGGAGGTGTCTCTTCACTGGTAGGGCCGACTTGTCTTTCTGGGTGATTAGAACCACTTTAATTTGCCTGGGGGCTGACTTCTCATTTTGCATATTACAATTAGGGTTTGACCAATCTACAAAAGGGGATTTGGTCATTTACAATGCCCGACATGATCAATCCACAAAAGGGGATTGATCTGATGAATAATACATCAATAATAAATAGAATACTCTTT
>SNQJ01S0050776.1:43615-70619 GCA_010110895.2 Picea sitchensis | reverse complement strand
AGCTCCCTTCAATGAATACCTGAAGAGCTTAATCTGGACATCCTCATGCGTGATATTGTGTCGGTGGATAGCCTCATGGAAGTCTAGTAAATGCTCAGCTGGTTCCTCCCAACTTGTTTCATGAAATTCAGGGAGGAAATCTTCCCATTGGTCTCTATCAGGAAGTGCATTAGGAAAACCAACTATTTGAGAAAAGTCACATAAAGCAAACCTTTGAGCCATAATTTTCTCCATATCGAACCAGTGGAATCGCCAATCGATCCTCAAATCATGGATTCGCCAGGTGAAAGATGCGCAGCTTCAAGTGTGTCTGGTCCTTGTTCACCATCAAAGGCCAGATCTTAACATTGGCGTTACCCCAGGAAGCTTCTCAGGCTGAGAAAGCAGCTGCTGAAGCCTTCTCAAGAAAGCTCCTTAGGGTCAGCTTTCAGGTGTGCTAACAGTAGTCACAGCTGAAACAATGATGTAGAAACAATGGAGTCGCCACAGTGGAGTCGCCAGGTGCACAGTAGCAATATTTAAGGGCTCTGATGTCTGATGCACCTTCAGAATCAGAGGCTCAATGTCGTTCTTCCCAGGGAAAATCTTCAACTTCGTCCCTGGAAACGGCACCAGAAATGTTGGCGACGTATGTCACTCCTGGATTGCTAGCAGGAGTAGAGCCCGACGCCCATCAGTTTTATGTCACGGTGGTTTATAGATGGGATGAACGAATGGAAGCCAACTCAAAACAATATTGTTCCAACTCTGAAACCAGGCCAGGTATGCATGGGCAAGTGAGGTCTTGCGTAAATTTCAGACAGTGAGTTGTAGTAAAGGGTGAATAGGCGGAAGACTTATACAAGAGAAAAGTGGAGGTCTGTTATAAACAACAGGTTTCTAACAGACTGTAGAAGAAGGCATTTAAACACAAGATTGGCTTACATTCAAACGCAAAGCCAGAGGACACAATTATGTAATAATAAATCCTTTATCATAACAGAACTGCAATAATTCACACAAGTCAGTCGTTCACGAACCCTCTTAGCATGAGATGCAAATTAGATGGAGTAAGAAGAATTGTCTGTCATAAAACAAGAAATCTCAGATACAGAGGCATAAGATGAAAGCTAGAATAACTGCTAAAACATTACAGTAGGGAGCTCTGCTCAACCATCGATCGATACAAAAATACAAAGACCGAGTCTATATACTCAGAGAAAATAACCTCACGGAGGCGTGTGCGGTCATCTGAAGCATGGTGTCCCTTCAGCCAAATTCGGATGGATATTTCTCTGTCGGACGCCACCTTAACTGCGCATGGCTCCTGCAGGGGAAGTAGCTGAGCCATTAAATGTCTATCTGGCGTGTGCAGACTTTTCTGGCTGGCCGAGGACTCGGCATGACCTTTTTTCTTTGGAGACATGGGTACACAGAACCCCCCTCGGGAAGACCGCCGGCCAAGCTCTCTATATCTTGCACTTAATGCATGAAGGGAGGTTTCACCCACCTCTTCCTTACCTTCATTTACTTTTAGGCAGAAACCAGTCTTGAGATCAGATCCATAGTGCCCAGAGAACGCGATGAACCTTTCAGCGACTGGGCTCGATGCCTTTGGCCCCCTTTGTGCAACTTTTTTCATTTCCTAGGTGACCATGGGCTGTGACCTTGTGGCTACCGTTAAAGGTGCATTCGGCCTTCGCGAATGGAAAGGAACTATTCCTGAAATTTGAAATTGCGATGAGCGAAACGCCGAGACGACTCAATATGGTGCCACGTGTCCCTCTGAGATCTGACGGTCTTGAACTCACCCGACGCTGCTGTGGGCCCGGGCCCGGGACTCTCCCGGCATCTCGTGCATCAGAACATAACGAAGCTGCTTTTTGTGCCTTGGAGTCACGATGGGCGAAACGCCGAGATGGCCCAATTTGCTGCCAGGTGTTCCCTTTAGATGGACGACTGAAAATGCTTCGTGATGTCGCGGGCCCCAGTTTCAACGTTTTCGGCGCTGTCAGGGTTCGGGGTTTCGCGATGCTCGAAGACATAAAACCTTCACCCCACGAACTCCCGAATGATGAAATGGCACGGATGCGCGCCGCGTGTCCTTAATATGACCGACCGAGGTAGCATTCTCCGCTTAACAAGGGACCGCGCTCATTCTCAGGCTCGCTTGATGTGACCTGGTACTAGGACCGTGGGCCGGGCTTTGAAGGGCGCTTATCGACATTTCGGAGTTCGAGGTTTCGAAAGGCGAGGAAACGGGGATATTTACCACTTGAACTCCCGAATGTCGATATGCCGGTGTGACTGGATCCTACGCCATGCGTCACTGGATCAGACGACCCAGATTCAACCTTGAAATATAGGAGCTTTCCTTGATGATATATGTCGGGTAACTTGATAGCCCCGAGACCCCGATGACCATTGATCTACTTCGTGGATGGATCTCGGTTGTCGACAACAAAACCTTGCCCGCTCGTTTGACTCATAACCGGAAAGGAGATCCTTCCGCTGCCGCGCTTGGGTGTTTCCCGTCCATCCTGCAGACCTGGGTCCCTTGTGCCTAGTACAAGAAATGTCGCTAACACATTGTATTCTAGATTTTTGTCACCAGAGTACTTCCTCCTTCTCTCTTCTTTCTACAAGATGGTTATTTAAAATAATTTTCTGTGTTTTAAGGTCTTCTATCAGGCCCTGTGAACGGATCTGTTGTTGAAGTGTTTGCATCTGTTGTTTGAGATTTTCCTGTGCCTGGAAAATAATTCCAAAGGTAGACTTATTCCAGGTTTTTGAGCCTTTGTTGGAACCGATACATAGGGGTTCCTGTTTGAATGGTTGCTTCCTCCCACCATGTCTTTATATTTGTTTGGAAATCCGGGTGTTTTAACCATAATTTTTCAAATCTGAATGGTTTCCTGCCTGGAGTGCCAGTGATATTGAGGGTTAGTAGTATTGGCCAGTGATCAGAACCGGGGGTATCTATGACTGTTGCGTTCCATGTTAGGCCTTCCATCATGATAGCTTTAGAGATTAAGAAGTGATCAAGTCTGCTAGAGATATGTTGTGTTCCCAATCTTCTATTTGACCAAGTGAACATCCCATTGTCTGTTCCGACATCGATGAGTTTTAAATGCCTGATGGTGTCGTTGAACTTTATGCTATCATTGTCTAGAGAGCGATGACCTCCCTTTTTCTCTTCTAGCCTTGTGATCATGTTGAAGTCTCCCCTGAGGATCCAACACTGGGGTCCCAAATGCTCTGCGATCCATTCCAGGTGTTGTAGAAAGGCTTCCTTATCTTCTGGTCTGGGGGGGCCATAAACAGTTGTGATGTGGCCTTGTTTGTTTGAACCAATAAGATGAAAGGACGCAATAATGGTCCATTTGGAGGTAAAGAAGTTGTTAAGTAAGACTGTGGCGGGGTTCCATAGTATCGCAAAACCTCCGACTGCCCCTCTGGCATATACCTCCACATGTTGGGATTGCTTCCAACATCTTTGCAAGGTGGTATTCGCCTCTATTCCTGTGCATTTTTTTCCTAAAGGAGGAGAATGTCTGGCTGGTCCTTCTTGATTCTTTCTGTGAGAAAATGTTGTTTGTTCTTTGCGTTGAGGCCCCTTATGTTCCAGGATAGTATCTTCATGATGATGATGGGGGTGGGAGGGGAAGAAATCTCTCCGAGATCAGGTTTATTTGGCCGAAGTTGACCAGAAAGTTACCTACATCCTGAATGAGTTGATGTCTTGGTTTGCTACCTCTCTTCTTCTCTTATTTTGTAGTCTTGCGTTGATATTTTGAGGTATCCTTTTGTATTCCCATATTTGTGTTGGCTCTTGCTGAGCCTCCTGTTGAGGAGTTGATAAATACCTTATGTACCTTGCGCAACTGGTCTTGCAAGATAGTATAAAGATGATGTTTCCGGTATGCTTGCTCCAGATGGGCCATATCAATGTCTGCCAGTTATTGATCTTCTAAGTTTGTATTCGGATTCCCTATTTCAATGCCGAGCATGATAGGAAGCTCTAGCGTGGGGTTTGAAGGTTGGGATGAGGACGCAACTGGGGGATTAGGAAGGGCAACGGTTTGATCCACGACAGGAGTTGTCAAAGGGTTGTCAAAGGAGTTATTGGTGGGGGGTCCAGGGGGGGCCTGAGGGGGCATCCTCTTAGTTTGATGCTTTCTGCAGTTCGTGACTTGGGTGAATCCTTCCTTGTTCTTTTCAGAATCTCCCTGAGCTGGATTGGGTGGGTTATTTAGGGGGAATTCACAAAAAATATGTCCATGCTCGTGACATTTGCGACAATGAAAGGGGATATGCTCGTAATCTAGGGTTTCAAACCATTCTTCATCTTGGTAGTCTAGGGTGATGGCTCTAGGAAGTGGTTTTGATATGTTTAAATAGACACAAATACGAGCATAGGCAATGTAACTTCTTTGTTTGGTTGCTTTCGAGGCTTTAACGTAGCTTCTGATGGTGTTTCCTATGCCTGCTAGGATTTCTTCCAGCTAGAATTCTTGTGGTAGCGAGTACAACCGTAGCTAGACCGAGGCATGGGTGAAGTCTTCCCTTTTTGGGCTAAATCTTTCCATCCAGAATCTGAGGAGTAAGCCTTTTGAGTTGTAGAAGTACGCCCCCCCTTTGAAGATTCGATTCCTATCCTCCAGATTATGCAGAATGATTGTAAAGAAGCCTTTTGATCTGAGTTGGAGATCGTAGTGTCCTTTGGGTTTCCATCAGTGTTGTATCCATTTGACCAGGTCTTTTTCAGAAGGCCATAATCCCAAGAATTTTTTGATTAGGGAAAAGTCTCTCATGTATTGTCTCTGATCTTCAATTCTTGGAGAGCTAATGGTGTACTTTGGAGCTGTCGTGGCTTGTGGAATGCATTTGCCGGCTTCCTAGGTACGTTTGGATTTTGGTTGACTGGTTTCTGGATCGATGTCCATCAGTTTTTCCTTTGGTATCTCGTCTTCCGAGATTACTTTCCTCATATCCTCTGGAAGTTCAAAGGGTGGGTGCTTGAAGTGAGAGTATCCGTGTTCTTTTCCTGTAACACAACTGTAGGAGGGGGCGTGGGGCGCCCCTCCCTCGACCTCCATGGCCGCGGGTCAAGAAGGGAGACGGTGAAATAAGGTTTAGGTTGCAGCAGAGAACTCTAAAGCATGAAGTGCTAACTTTACCAATACACTATGTATTGTTGTTGTAAATGTAACTATTATTCAAAATTTTAAATAATTTTTAATACAAATAACTAGAACAAATATTATATAGTTATTTGAATTTTACTTTATTTATTATTTTATTATTTTTTTCAAATAAAAGTTACATGTGATGAGAACTATTTAATCCAATCAAATATTCTAACAAATAAAATTAAATAGTTTTTTAATTTTAAGAAATTAAAAAAAATAAAATATTTTCTAAAAAATAAAATAATCAACTATTTCTATAAAACATTTCATAAATATTTACAAATTGCTCAATAGTTTTAAGAGGAAATAATAATAAAAGAATATGAAATCTAGAACATAGACATCTAGTTTTGATTTATCAACTTATTTATCAAAAACATAATACTATTAGCTATCCAACTGTCTTTTATTATGCCATTAGTTCCTAATCTCTTTGATTCATCTTTTTAGCTTATGGATTAGCCATGAGAATAAGCAACTCGAAATATCCTCAATCCACAGGAGAGTAATGTAAGGGGCATCTTCTATCCATCTCATGTAGAAGCTATACCATGTGTATGCTCTTCATCTAAAACACTTCATTTGTTTATGGATTTTGGAAAATGTTGAATAGATATAATGGTTTAGGGTGAATGATTAATTAATTGAAATTTACATATACATTCCTCTATTTATCACGATAACCTTAATTGAACAACATAATATCACCTAGACATAATAGTCACTATAATAGATATATGAACCATTGAAATGTAATAAATAATAGTAAAAAATTAAATATATCTAAAAAAAATTAGATATATCTATTAAAACAAATTTTTTTTTAAAAATGATAATAAATTTAATCTTAATAAATTTAATTTTATGTATTTTTTTAAATAGAAAATAATAAATTTAATTCTAATTATTTAAGAAATAAATTTTAATTTTTTTAAACAAATTGGTTCAATTTTATATATTGGTTAAATTTGGTTTTGGAAAGCTCTTTAATATAACAGTTTTTTTTAATTATTTAAAACTATATTTTAGAAATCACATTAGTTAATGAAACCAACAAGTTATTGTCATTATGAACTTTTATTTATGTCATTATGAGAATTGAACTTGGATGGAAAGGATAACAATCATTCCTCACAACCATCCAAGCTACATTCAATTGACTATATAAGAATATTTACCTAATATGATTTTTTATCTATTTTTTTTTATTTTTGATATGATTTATTAAATAGTAAAAAAATGTTATTCACATTTTAATAATATAATATTTAAATATTATTTTATTTTTAATAATAAAATATTCACACAATTAAATGATTTGATAATATAACTATTAAATTAAATATTATTTTTAATAGTAAAATATTTACACACCTATTGTTGTAAAGTTATTTTTTATTTATTTTTAAATTATAAAAATTCATATATTAAATATTAACTTTTAATCAATATCTAAAAGCATAAGACAAATAAGAAACTCTTTTTAAGATGTCCCCGAGGTGTAGGAAAGTCAGTGACAGAGTGTGATGTTAAGGCACTCTGTGATGTTAAAGTCACCGGTTCGAAACCTGCGGGGACAAAAAATCCAGCCAGGTTAAGGGTTGGTGTGACTCAGGCCATGTGTGATCCCCGGGTGATTTTGACGGCTTAGATGCCCCTGAGTCGCGGTTTCTCAAGCCACAGGCTAGTCCCATAGGTCACAGACAAACTAGCAAAAAAAAAGACTCTTTTTACGACAAATAATAAACTCTTTTTAAAACTTGAAATTTGTGTTATTGATATCTAATTTAATGGCATTCACTTTGTTGGAGAAGAGAAATAGTACTTAGTCAATGAACTATTCATGCAAAAATAGTACTTAGTCAATGAACTATTAATGCAAAGCTACACATGGCATTTTTATGATTTTTTAAACTTTTATGTATTTTTTTATTAATTATCATTTTATAATAGTCACCTCCAACCAGGACGTATTAGTCCCATCAACCTTCTTAGCCAATCAAAAATTCATAATTTCTTAATATCAAAAGTATATATATATATATTTAAAAAAAATCATTTTAATAATTAAAAATTCTAAAACTTTAACAAACTTTACAAAAATTTGCCAATAAAATTGGTAAGTCAACTCAGTTTGATCGAAAATCGATCACTATATTCCCTGCTTTGGCAGGGACTAATAAGGTGTAACTAGTAGAATATTTTGGATTTTGATTACATCTTATTGTTTGTAAATAAACAAGTGCTGCATGGCAGCGTAGTCCCTTCCAGGTTGGAATGAGAATAAATGCACTGCTATGGAGGGACTGAAGGAGAAATAGAACTCTGAAACAACAAAGACACGTGAGAAGCAGCTTGAAGTACATGTGGTATCCATGCAAAGGATGACTCGTGCCAGTGTGTCACACGCCATCCATAAGACATTGGGCTGGTAGATGACCCCCAAAGAACCTCTCAAATTAGTTAATCATAATATTATATTAATATGTGGTTAATATGCGAACGAGGCCGTTTTTTCCCGGGGTGTGTATAGTTCAAACATGGGACTTAGAAAATTTCTGTCTCAATGACTTGAAATAAAGGTTCCTGGAGAAAAGGACCAAGAATCACACACATTAAACATTCAAATATAATAAACACAATTTCATGACGTCCAACATAGTTAAAGAAAAAAAATTAATATTCCAAAAGCAACCCACAAAAATTGTTCCCGAATTAATTTTCTTTGAAATTTATCAAAAATTAATAATGTGTGTTACATATTTCTGGAATCTGTTCACACTGTCGAAATTGTTCCTGAATTAGTTTTCTTTGAAATTTATCAAAAAATAATAATGTCTGTTACATATTTTTGGAATCTGATCCATATTTCTAGAAATTTAAATGGGTTTTTCATATAGACTGGGATTGGGGATCCCACGGACCATAAAAGAAATAAGTACAAGAAATGGAACTGTAGAAAGAAGAAGTGCGCGGCGGTAGAGAGGAAGACCTGGAAAAAAGAAATTGGAAGTTATGAGTATTTGGTTAGAGATTTCTATTTAAAGAGGTAGAATAACTGGATTGATAAAGAAAGCAAGATGTGATCAGTATAGACTTACTATGAAGCTGATGCGTTTTTGTTGCTCTCATTGACGACCACTGGAATAGCACCAATCGGTTGTTGCCCTTCGTCGGTGAGCTTGTCCATTCTCCTTTGGAGTCATTCTTCAATGTAGCTTCTCATGGGGGCCATGTTGATTTCATCCCAGATTTCTATGTCGAAAATCTCGTTTTCTAATTTCCTTAGATCCATAGAAATACTATGCAGAGCCTGTTCAATTTCTTCATTGTGTGCCGAATAGTCCACTAGCCATTTCTCGACGTCATCTTCACCATATTCAAGGATGCCATAAAACTTTTCTAAAGAAAACCCCTTTAAAATATCAAGTTGTTCATCGAAGGCTTGCTTGGTTAAGGACAAGGATTTGAGGATTAAGTTTGGGTCTTGAACCTCGTTGGTACTTCCGACTAAGTCTATTTGGGTCAGGTTTTTGAATAATTCTTCTTTCTCTGATATGGCTTGTTCACATGATTCGACAATGAGCTACAGGTTCTTAACTTTCTCTTTCCAACATGCTTTTAATTGTTTGATCCTCTTTGGGGAGGGGAGATTTTCTTGTCTTCTTTTCAGATCTGAGTTGTTGATGACATGGTTGGAAAGAGGGATCACTGTTTGTAGATAGAAACGTTATTCATTTTTTAAATTCGTCTGCAAATGTTCGTGCAAATCATTTTCCCTCGTTCGAAAGGAAGCTATATTTTGTGATGTTTCCCAGGCTTTAATAATTAGTTGCATTCTTTTCTTGATATTATTCTCTATATAGCCTCTATAGGATGTGAGGAGGCTAGAGTATCCTTTTAACTTGGCTTCAGGGGTGGTAGACACGGTTTTTGCTAAAGGACCGAAAAACATTGAGGTAGGAATGAAAGCCTCCTCCAATTCCTTGATTCGGTCGTTCAGTCTAGAATTATGCGCTTTAATTCCTCCAATGGAATCATTAAGAGTGTTAGCAATTGCACAATGAAATCGAGAGATTTGGGATGACTTCATTTTCCTAAGGTTAATCTCTAAACGAGATTTCCCTTTCTTATTTGTTACATCTCTCTTTTCAATAATTAAATTTTTAGATTGGCTGTAAAAAACAACGCTCTGGAATACGAAGGATTCATCTTCGTAAAAAATGTCGGTCTCAACTATTTCCATTATGGAACTATGGTGGATCGCATCCATGGGAGGATCAACTTTGTGGAACATGACATCCACAAAATTTTCAAGTTGCATGTCCTCACTTTCAATTTCGGGCTCTTCTGCTTGCCCTACAATGTTTTTTCTTTTCTTCGTCAGGGGAAGCTTGTGAGAACTATCAATTTTTCTGCAAGGAGGGTTCTTATCTCCTCCTTGGTTTGAATATTTCTGGGTTTCTTTCTTATTGGGGTGGGCTGTTGAAGCGATGCTCCGTGATGTCATGATCTTGGGAGTGCTGACCAGGGACTGGACACTCTTCTCACCAGAGCCTTTTCCTTGTTGTCTGTACAATTCAGTTGCACTTTGCAATGTCTCTACGTCACAATCATCAGAAGAAGGAGTGTTGTCGTCAATGTCTTTGTCTTGGGTCAGGCCTCTATGGATAAAAGAGCTGCTAAAGCCATCTGATAGTAAATATTCTCGAAAAATCCCATTAAGGTCGAACCCTCTTAGCCTTTCAGCATATTTTAGGTTCAAGTTCTTGAAATGGCTCGTGAATTCGTCAATCTTGTTGACATTTCTGAACACGAAGTCCCCAACTTTCCAGGGCAGAGGAATGAACTGTTTTTTTCTCTTTCCATGGAAAAAATGCAACCAGTAATTGTATTGTCTTGCTATTTCTGTAACAAACATCTTGTCCGTGATGTGACATGGAAGGAAAGCAGGATTTTCCTTGGAGCCAAAGATCATTATTACACTGTAATTTCCTTTCGTTCAAGTGTCCACTTCCTGTCGAAAAACTTGGTTTCCTGGCTAGACATCCGGGGATCATCCTTTCCTAACAATAAATCTTTGAAAACTGAGACAAATTCATTAAAAACCTCATAAAAACAATGAGAGGTCTTGTGCCTCCACAAGGCCTAGTACCAGAATATTAATGGGTCAAATTCATAGTTTATTTTCTTGGACAAAGATAATTTTGGAAACAAACAACAATGCGCTATTAGGAAAATCAAGTAGGATGACATATAAAATTTATTATCTTCTTTGAATCGTGACAGTTGGGAACAAATTTCAATGGAAATTAGCTTCCCCTGATAAGTAATGAATTTTTCCTTGACTGTGAAGTACAAAATATAAATAACTATACGAGAAATGCTTGCCGTGGATTCCTGTCCCGTTATTCTTGTAAACAACCAAGCAATTTCCCGGAATGGATTTCTAAAGGAACTGACCTGCAACTTTGTGATATCTTCAGGAAATGTTGTCGAGTCTTCAAGGAACTCGGGTAAGAGGTCCAACCCATTATCATGTTTTTCTAGGAACTGCTTGCAGGCTTGTCCTCTGAAGGTCAATGTTAGCTCCGACAATATTAACATCTTGCGGAAGACCTGAGGTGACAAAGAAACAGGAGAATGGTCGCGCAGTTGAATAATTCTTTGGCTTGAAATATATTTTTCGGCGCACTAAGAGACCACTTCCTTACAGTGAAAAACCTTAGGGACGCAACTTGCATGAGCGATTCTAGAGGTCCAAATCACTTCGTTATGGGAGGAATGGGATGAATAGTAAGAGTATGCCCTGGACCACTGGAATTTCTGGTCCTCACATCCGAAGATATTCATTGTATATCCACATAATTGTTGTCGAGTTGCTGCCATAAGTTTATGAGCACGTTGGTTTGCTCCAGACGATGTTTGAAATGAAGAGTTGGAAGGGATAATATAACCCTGCACAAATCTTGGTCCAATGCATGTGAATGGGAGATCTCCTCAAGCCTTTTTCTCATTAATGACAATCTCGACGACTATTGCATGATGCGCTGTTAGCATTAAAGACTAGTAATTGCATACCTAGAAGTGCGAACATGGCGGGTACGACAATGAGCAATTAAGGATTGGATATTTCGTGAACGGGCCAATGCGACAACCTGTGTTTGAGATGAACAATCGAAAGGGATAATATAACTCTCTGTAGATCTTGGTTTAATGCATATTAATGGGAGATCTCCTCTAGCGTTTCATTCATTAATGACAATGTTGACGATTCTTGCATGGTGAGTTGTTATCATGAAAGGTTACTAATTGAATATTAAGAAAGAAGTACTAAGGTCGCGGGGACGAGAAAGAGAAATTAAGGAGTGTCTAATTATCGAAAGCGGTCCGACAAGCTTCAAAACAGGGTTACAAGGTACAATCGTTAGAGGTGAGGGCTCGAGGGTCAAATTGTGCATCTCAGAATTTTTTGAGTGCAAAATGCATAACACGGAAGAGGGCATAATGGGACAGTCCAGAGGGAAATTTCTATATCGTGGAACTCCGAGTACTTTTTGCAGGCCACAAAACAATGGAAGTGTAATCATGAGCCTGCCTGTCTAGGAACCTGCAATCTAAAAAGTGGCTTAAGTATGGAATAGGGAAACGATTGGTCGGACTCGTTTTCGCTAATATATTGAAATTTGTAATAGATATCCCATTACCTAGCAAGATATTTTCTGCATGTCTCTGGGCAAGTTCTGTGGTGATAGTCAATGTGACTGTCTCGTTGAGCCTTTTTATTTTTAATGACGGTCTGTACGGTTGTTGCATGATGAACTGTTAGCATTAAACCTTGGTCATTGCATACTTTGAAAGAAGTGCGAAGGTGGCGGGCATAGTAAACAATGACTAAGAATTGGAGATTTCGTGAACCTGCCAACCTGAGGATCTGCGAAAGAGATTCCATGAAATGGAAAAGTATGTAAAGCGGTTGGACGAGCTTCAGAATTAGGGTGACAATGGTTCTCCAAGAGACGTGACTTTCCGAGGGTCAAATTGTATGTCTCGAAACTTGAGTGAAAAATGTGTACCACGGAAGAGGGGATGACGTGGGAGTCTGATGGTCAATTTTTATATGGAAGAAGTGTGGGAGATCTCCTCGAGCCTTTTGCTCATTAATGACATGTTTAAGGTTCATGCATGACAAAGTGTTAGCATTAAATATTACCAATTGCATATCTAGAAAGAAGTAGGAAGGTGGAGGGGACAGGGAACAACAATTAAGGAATGGCTAATTATCAAAAGTGCTTGGCCATACTTCAAAATAGGGCTACAAGATACAACCAACAGAGGTGAGGGCCCGAGGGTCAAATTATATCTCTCGAAAGTGTTGACCGAAGAACACGTAATACGGAAGAGGGCATGATGGTGCATTCCTGCGGAAAAATTGCATATCGTAGAACTTCGGGTACTGTTTGCTAGTCGCAGAACATTGGAAACACAATCCTGAGCCCACCAGTCTGGGAACCCGTAATTGAAAAAGTGTCTAAGTATGGAACAAGGAAACAATAGGATGGACTCGATACATAGTGGTTGCAACATGTGCAACCATGGAAATGTACCATGTCATGAACATACAACCAAATTGCGTCTAAGTATTGAAAAGAACGACGAACGATCAGGCTCGTGATGGGGCATTCCAACGGAAAAATTGTATATCACTTAACTCCGGGCACTGTTTTCAAGTCACAGAAGATTCAAAACACAATTTTGAGCTCGTTAGTACGGGAACCCACAATCAAATTTTTTTCTAAGTATGGAATAGGGAAACAATAGCCAAGACTTGTTTTCGCTAATATATTGAAATTTGTAATAGCTTTCCCATTACCTGGCAAGATCTTCTCTGCATGTTTCTGGACAAGTTGTGTAGGGATAGTCAGTCCTCGAGCATTTTTCTTATTAATGACGATCTTTATGGTTGTTGCATGATGAAGTATAATCATTAAACCTTTGTTGTTTCATATTTGGAAAGAAGTACGAAGAAGGCCAACACAGGAAACAATGACTAGGAATTGGAGATTTCGTGAACCCGCCAACCCTAGGATCCAAAATAGGGTGACAAGGTCTCCCCAAAAGACGTGAGGCCTCAACGGTCAAATTTTATTGCTCAAAAAATTTGAATGCATAATGTGTAACACGAAAGAGGGGACGATGTGGGAGTCCGACAATCAATTTGTATATCGCAGAGGTCTGGGTGCTATTTGTAGGTCACAAAACAATGGAAGTTAATCTAGAAGCCGAAATAATTAATGTGCATTGGGAAGGGTGCGATTGTTGCGGAGATGGAAGAGAGCCATAAATGGTTTGAAACTTTTTATGAATTCGGGTAAAGTGAAGCTTGCAAGTTGGAGGAGCCCGAGGTGGAATTGTAGATCATGGATTTTTTTGGGTGCAAGATGTATATCATGGAACAAGCGGAAAAATTTGGCTAAGTATAGAAAGGAACGATGGTCGTTCTGAGTACTGTAAATGGCGGTTTAATGGGTGTTAATGGGAGATGTCCTCAAGGTTTTTTTGCTTGTTAATGCCAATTGTTTTGTACTAGTGTGTTCATTTGTCATTGGTAAAACCATAATTAATGTGCATTGGAAAGGGAACAAAGTTAGTGGGGATGGAAGGCACCGACAGATGCTTTGAAACTTTGTGAACCCTGGTAGAGTAAAGCTTGCAAGTTCGAGGAGTCCGTGGTGGAATTGTAGATCACATAAGTTTTGAGTGCAAGATGTATATCACGAAACAAACAACAATAGAGTTCGAAAGCACCATCCCCGACAACCGCGGCCATAAGATTGGCCAAGTATGGAAATGAACATCTGTCGGTTAGACTCGTCATCTGAGGATATAGATGGAGATGAAGATTTTTCAGCCCGCCAACCTGGGAACCCGCGATCATAGAAAGGTGACTAAGTATATAACCAAAAAGCGATAATAGATGGGAAGAAGACAAGGGAAAAAGGGCTAAGTATCTCATAGAAAAACATCCACTGTTCGTTTATTAATGCCAATATTTTTGAACCCCTGCTGAGTTCTCACTAGTAAAATCATAAATTGTAGACCAAAAAAGTTTTTGGGTGCAAGATGTATATGATGGAATAGGGGACATAAGTGTTGGATACTACAAACCTGGGACCCGGCGGTCAAATAATTGGCTAAGTATTGAAAGGGACCGTGGTCGGTCGGGATCATGGTGTGAAGATATAGATAAAGATGAGCATCTGCCAATCCGTGAACTCGGGAAGCTGTGATCATAAAAATACGAATAAATATAGAACGACAAAGGGATAATAGAGAGGAAGAAAACAAGGAAAATTTAAAGATAAAGTGTTTATATTTATTCCAATAGTATTCATATTAATATATATATTAATAGATTATTTCTGGTCCAAATGTAAAGCATCTTCCAATTTGCAGGATGTTTTTCGGTTTGCAAATTTCATTGAAACCCATAATCAATAGAAAGAAATAAAAAAATAAAAAATAATATATATATATATATATATATATATATACATATGACGTAACATTTTTTATATGAACGTATATTATCAAATAGAAGAAGCTGTAATATATGCATAATATTGAACATGAACATGACGTCAACACCTGAGTTGCCTTGTTGAAATAGAGTCATTAATTCATTCTATTTACGGGACCCCAAAGAATGAAAGCAGGACGGGTCCACCCATTTCTTTCTTAAGTATAGGGCGAGTGCCACATAAGTATGGCCGATCACAAATTATTCTTCCATGTATAATGTAAGGAGCGAACAAAGTAGCCTTTATTTAAATCGAAGTGTTGGGCAACATAAAGAAAAGCTTGACGTGCATGTTTAACCACACACACAAAAAAAGTACAAAATAAAATTAAAAACAATACTAGACATTGGAAAACACCATACAAAAACCTCAAATATTCTATATTCAGATAAACTGGGTTACAAAATACAACTGAGATTATTTCACAAAATAGATGTCTTGAAATAGTTCAACAAATATTCTCTGAAATTTAAATGCATTTGCCATAATGACTGCGATTGGGGCTGCCGTCGACAAAAAAAGAAAATACGTACAGTAATCAAGCATGTAGACAGTCTTTTATAGATTTCAACTTGATCATCAAATGCTTGCTTGGTAAAAAACAATGAGTTGAATATCAATTTTGGGTCTTGGACTTCATTGGTGCTGCCAGCTAGATATATCCCAACTTTTTGAATAACTTGCTCTTCTAGATATGGCATGCCTGCATTAGCTATTTATTCAACATTTCATACTTTGCTAAGTGTTAATTTCCCTCTATCATTGAAAACTTGGGGTTTAAGGTGCCTTCCTTGTAATGTTCTTGGTCATCGACATCTGAGACAACTTAGAGATGTGATTCAGGCCCAATTCAAACACAAGGGAGTGGTTTTATGTGCCGTCATCTTTGGGGGAAAATAATCCTCTTAGCCAACAAAAGCTGAGACAAAAAAAATTCAAGTATGTTGTGACTGCTATTCTCCCTGTATTCGATCATCTGTTTGGTTGAAAGGCATGCCTGAAGATTTGTATGTTGAATTTCTTTGTTTTATTTTTGTAAATTGGAAGGGAAGTCCAAGTCACCTCCAAAATGATCCTCTGTTGAAGTACATAGCTTCTTCTAGCAACAAAGATATGACAAGTGTATCAAATGTTGCAGATCACATTAGAATATATCTTTCGTCATAGGGGTGGCAGACATCACAACTCACAAAATGGTCTAGAATATTCGAAAGTGATGCCAAATATTACTCCATGCCCGAAGGAAATTATAAATTTGGATCCTCACGAATGTGAGAAACTGTATGCGCGTTTGAATCAACATTCTAAAATTACAGAATCTTTTATGAAAAAGTTGTAACAGACTTGACAGACAACCAACTTCTATGTCAAAGATTATTGAGCGACCTCTGGATGTAGTAACAGACTCGACATACAATCAAATTTCGATCACTACTGATACTAATGTCAAGTGTAACAAGTCATGATCCCAGGCTCCAGGTAGTTTCAGCTTCAGGAAACCACACTAGCGGTGACTCCAGGCTCCCGATAGCTTTGGCTTCGGACATCGACACTAGCGGTGGAAATGGGAACAATGCTATTGAATGCAATGCAGTAATGCGATGAATAAGCAGTGTTTTCATTGTAAAATCACTTAGACTGCAAGATTGTCAGACCTGCAAAGAGCATCAACTTTAGTATTGCTTTGTCAAGACAATTACAATGTTGCTATGAGTCTAGAAATCTTTGGACGTTGGGTGCCATGTGCGATAATGACCTTGACATTAGGTACATGTCAAACATCTATTATCTGACATTGCAGTGTTAATGCAATTTCCATAGTGGACGATGACTCGATTGCATTGGCACAAGCAATATTAATTGTGTGATTAATTAACATCCTTGAAGGACATGAATCCCAAACAACCCCTGAAAATTTTCGAACAACCGTGTGTTAAAAAAATACATTGTTTTATATTTATAAGAAATAAGAAATTGTATTTTCTATGTCTAACATTAGGTTGCACACATAAACCTTTTTAAGTTAACCAAAATTAATATATAGTCAACTCATATTCCCAGAAGCGATCAAATTCCCTAGAGCTAGTTTATTTCCATCATGTTGGTTGGGATAGAAGGATCCACAACCATGACAAAGAAAGAAGGTAGCAATAGAAGCACCTATGCAAATGCAAGCTAGTGATGGAAGCACTCTATGACCAGGAAGGCACTATGTCCTTATCGATCTGTGATCCTGATGAACAACTCAAGAGGCGCTTGCGGCGAGGCCATGGCAATTTGTTTGATCCAGACAAGGCAATACTTCAAGCATCAAGCAATTCCTTTTTTTTTTCAAATATCGGATCCACTGAAACAAAAGAAATGCATTCTCCTTATTGAAAGCAAGGGAAACAACAAGAAGATTGATATTGGGTGGAAACAACTCTGGAATACCCTACTACATCAAGGTCTCTTCTAAAGAATGAAACAAAATGATTACATGAAAGTGGTAGTAAAAGGTGATTTTCAGAAACCAAATCATTACACGAATACACCAAACTTGTTGTAGAAGGTGGTAGTATAAAGTAATCTTCAGAAAGTGTTGCAAAGTCCATAATCCAAAATTCCTTCCCATTAACTTTTCCCAGTTACACGTTCATGCAGGAATTAAAAACTTTTTAGAGCCTCGTTCCCTGTTTATATACCCACCTTCAAGTACGAGGAGAATATTCGTGCAAAGAGCGGAAAGCTTTTCGACCTAGATGCAATCATATGCATAGGAATAGTGAAAACAATGTGCAGTAGTGATAGAAAGTTGATTGTATGTGGAGTCTGTTACTACATCTAGAGGATGGTGAGAAAACTTTGATAAAGAATCTGACTTTCTGTCAAGGCTGTTACCACACCTAGAAGTCACTCAAAAAACTTTGAAATAGAAACTTCTGTAATTTTAGGATGTTGATTCAACCACCCATACAGTTTCTCACATTCGTGACGATCCAAATTTATAATTTCCTTCTGAGTATATTCACGAATGGAGTAATATTTGGCGTCGTTTCCGAATATTCCAAACCATTTTGCAAGCCACGATATGCATGACTCCTCCGATGAAAGATAAATTCTTCTGTGGTCTGCATAATTTGATACATTTGCCAAATCTGTGTTGTTGGAAGAAGCTATATACTTCAACGAAGGAGCATTTTGTAGGTGACCTGAAAGTCCCTTCCAATTTCCAGTAACAAAACAAAGAAGTTCAACACACAAATCTTCAGGCGGGCCTTTCAACCAACCAAAGCATCAAATACATGGAGAATACCAATCACAAGATACTTGATTTTTTTGTGTCTGAATTTCTGTTGGCTAACAAAGTTTTTTTTTGCTCAAAGATGACGTCACATAAAACCATTCCCTCATTTTTCAATTGAGCCTGAATGTCATCTCTAAGTTGTCTCACATGTCAATGACTAGGAACATTACAACGAAGGCACCTTAAATCCCAAGTCTTCGATGATAGAGAGAAATGGGAATAAGTATTTAAAATGAATGCTGGAGGATGATATTATAATCTTCCATAAATCTTGGTTTAATTCTTTTTAATTTCAGATGCCCTTGATATTTTCGCTTATTAAGTCCAATATTTTCGAATATGTGTGCTGAATAGTCACTAATAACATGAGTTAACATTCCCAGATGCAAGCAAATTCTTAAATATGACAACCTGCAATATATGCACAATATTAAAGAGGGACATGACGTCAAGACGTTTGTGGATGACACGTTTGTGGATGACAGTGTGGTAGTACAATAGTCCACTGTTACTATGATGATGCCTTAAATAAACTAAAATAACCAACACTTTTTGCCAATTCAAGATGGACACAATTTTTTTTATCAGATCTCATAATATTCGCATGTTAATGCATTTTAATGGGAGATGTCCTCGAGCTTTCCGATTATTAAAACCAATATTTTTGAACCTGTCTGGTGGGTTTTCACTAGTAAAAGCATAATTAATGTGCATTGGGAAGGGAAGAAGGTTGCGGGGATGGAGGGGAGTGAAAAATTCTTTTAAACTTTTCTAAACCCGGGAGTGCGTCAACTCGCGAAACTTTGAAGACTCAGGCTTGCGAGTTCGAGGAGTCCAAAGTCAAATTGTAGATCATCGAATTTTTGGGTGCAAGATGTATACCCCGAACACGGGGCACCAGAGTTCGATAGCGCCTATCCACGAACCCGCGTTCATAAAATTGGCTAAGTATATGCAATCATATTCCCAAATTTGACAACCTGTAATATATGCACAATATTAAAGAGGGACATGAAATCAAGACCTTTGTGGATGGCATGTTTGTAGATGATAGTGGGGTAGTACAATATTGCACTGTAACTATGACGATGCCTTAAAAAAACTAAAATAACCAACAATTTTTGTTGATTCAAGATGGATGCAAAAAAATTATTAGATCCCATAATATTCGTCCGTTAATGCGTTTTAATGGGATATTTCCTCGATCTTTTCTCTTATTAATGCCAATATTTTCGAACCTGTCTGGTGAGTTGTCACTAGTAAAAGCATAATTAATGTGCATTTGGAAGCGCGAAAGGTGGCAGGGATGGAGGGGAGCAAAAAATGCTTTTAAAATTTTGTGAACTCGGGAGTTCGTGAACCCGCAAAACTTTGAAGACTCGACTAAGTATGGAAAATCGGGTCGGTCAGACGGAGTCATCGTAGGTAGAGTCAGGCTTGCGGGTTCGAGGAGTCTGGGGTTGAATTGTAGATCATCGAAATTTTGGGTGTAAGATGTATACCCCGAACACGGGGCACCAAAGTTCGATAACTCCTATCCACGAACCCGCGTTCATAAAATTGGCTAAGTATGCAAATGAACGGTGGTCGGTCGGACTCGTGATGTGAATATATAGATGGAGATGAGGATTTGTCGCTTCACCACGACGGGAACCCGTGAGCACAAAAACGTGACCAAGTATAGAACCAAAAACACATAATAGAGGGGAAGAACAAAAGGGAAAAACAGGTAAGTTTAGAAGAGGAAAAAGAAAGGAAGACAAGAACTTTATCCCTCACACAACAACACTTAGTCTCATAACTATGAAGCCATAGAAGCATATTAACTATGGGAAAAACATTCTCAGCTATGAGGAAATCGACAAACTCTGGTTCAAGTCAAAAGAGATGTTGTTTATATCTACTGCAAAATTTTTCATATTATTTTATCTTAATAATATTTTTTGGTGGCACAACTGTAAAACCATGTTCCAATTTGCATTTTCCAAGTGGAGATGTGTTTGTGAAGAAACCAGTGAACAAGTACGAAGAGGCTTAACTGCAACTGCAAGACCTCAACTTTGCAAAGTTGAATCAAACAACAATAAGAAACATCCAACGAACCAACGAGCAAGCATCAACTAGTCAACCAGGAATGTCGGTGAAGAACAATATTGTCCAAATTTACTGCAGACAAGATTGTATAAAAAAATTGGAGGAATATATTGTAACACGCCTATTAAGCAAACATTTCAGGCTGTGAGGCCTGGTAGGTAAACATGTAAGACTATGAGGACCGTGCAAAGGCCTCCCACTGTGAAAACATTTAAGGAAGCTATAGTTTTGCACGGTTGGAATTCTGCATCCGCAATTGGAACATCTCCATAACAACCAGTGACATATAAAAAAGGAAATCAAATTTTCTCTTCGCATATGAACATGTTCTAGAAGAGGATTTTTACTGAGGCATCTCCAACATTTAAATTTTTCACTTGCAAACTAGAAATAGAAAACAACAAAGAACGAACATGAACGCAAATCTAGCAAAGAAACCCACCTATCAATGGGGAATGCCAACAACAACAATAGGCAAACAAGAAACCAATCAACAAGCAATGAGAAAGAAACAACCAATGAACCAGTAACGTTTCCAAAGAACAATATTTCCCATATTCACTGCAGACAACATTGCAAAAGAAAAAAAAAAGGATGAAAATGTATTGCAACAAGACTGCCAAGCAATGCATGAATGCAATCGTAGCATCGAGACCCACCAATGAATGGAGAAGGATAGAAGCAAAACCCCTGACCCACAAACTGTAACAACATGTCCAACTGCAAATGCATGACCCCAACCTTGCAAAGTTGAAGCAAACAAGAGCAAGAAACAATTAACAAACTAGTGAACAAGCACCAAAAGGCCCACCTACAGTTGCATGACCTCAACTCTACAAAGTTGAATAAAAAAACAATAAGAAACATCCAATGAACCAAGGAGAAAGCACCAACCAGCCAACCAGGAATGTCGGTGAAGAACAATATAGGCCAAATTAACTGCACACAAGATTGTATCAAAAAATTCGGAGGAAAATGTATTGTAACACAGTTGTTAAACAAACATTTCAGGCTGTGAGGCATGTCAGGTAAACATTTAAGGCCGCGAGAACCATCCAAAGGCCTCCCACTATGCAAACAATTAAGAAAGGTGCAGTTTCCACGGTTGGTATTTTTCAATACTGGGAGCGATCAAAATCCTCTTGCAATCCATCTTTGTATGTGATTGCTACGACCATAGAAGCATGACTGTAATGTTGTCTTCGTCTTGTTCTTGATCGCCAATGTTCAACACAGAAACCACCTCCATCGCAGCCACAGTGACGTATAGGAAAATGAAATCATATTTTCTCCTCACATACAAATATGTTCTGCAAGAGGATTTCGACTGAGGTATCCCCAGTAGTGAAATTTCTCACCTGCAAACTGCAAATATCAAACAACAAACAACGAATAGGAAGCTAAACATGACACCGAAATCCACCTGTCAATGGGGAACAACAGAAGGCCAGTTCCAATCGTGGTTGCAGAATCCCAAGCATGCAAACTGCAACAAGATCAACAGGCAAACAAGAACAAGAACAAGAACAACATGCAAACAAGAAACCAATGAACAAGCAAGGAGCAAGCATGAACTAGTGAACCAATATTGTCGTTGAAGAACAATATTGCCCATATTCACTGCAGAGAACATTGCATAAAAAATATCGAAGGAAAATTTATTGTAACAGGCCTGTTAAGTAAACATTTAAGGCTGTGAGGCCTGTTAGGTAAACATTTAAGTCTATCAGGACTATTGTGTAAACATTTAAGAAAGAATGCAGTGTGGCAGGTCCGTTACGTACGAAAAAAAAATTATTATATTATTTTAGAACAATAATAAAAGAAAATTTAGTAACAATAGTTCAAACAATAGAGGCTATGCAAAAAAAAAAAATTATTCAAAGGACAAACTACTATGAAGTCAACTAATAAAAAACCGACTCTCTATGTTCAAAACTTTGGATATCCAAACATTTCAAGAAAAAAGTAAAAATTCAGAAAGACCGTATATGATCAAACACTTTGGATATGCTAACATATAAAACTTTGGGAACAACGAAGCTGGCAATAAGACCTCCAATCTGTTATCCAATCAAATCATGACATATATGGTATTTTTTATTATATAAAAATCAATATTTTTAGTTCGCTAGTTCCAACAATAGAGATTATGCAAATATTTTTAGTCAAAGGACAAACTAATATGAAGTCAAAGAATTATCGATAGCTATAGTCCCTCTACGCCTTCGATAGGGACTAATAAGGTGTAACTAGTAGAATATGCTAGGATTATGTTCACAATTTATCTTTTGGATTTTGATTATATCTATTGTTTGTAAATAAATAAGGTGTAACCACTGAAATATGCATATAATGTATGTAGAATATTGGTAGATGCAGTTATATTTGGGGTTGATCCATGGTGAGCAATTTAAAGACATGTTTTAATCAACAACTATTGACATGTATTTTGTTCTATTGGCTTACTAGGATGGCTTCTCTGATTATTTTCTTTTGAGGGAGAAAAAGTTTTCAATAAATTTAATAGATTATCTGATATGTTGAGTATTCTTTACCATTTTCGAAAAAGAGCATTGTTAAAAATTTATTTTCATGAATCACAATTTTTACTTTAGAGATTAAGGTTCTTAAGTTTTTTGAAAGATTAACAATCGTCTTACCATATTCATTTTATCACCGTCTTTACACTTGTAGGTGTAATTGCTAATATTAACAACTATGAAATTCAATACTGAATGAATTGAAATATGAAATGCATGAAGCTTGCTTAGCATTAACTTAAGTTGTGGGGGGATGATGAGAATGTGAAGAGGACCATTTTTTTCATGGTTGAATAAGGTTAAGGCCCCACGAAATCTCAACTTAGGGAGAAGGAAACTCCCCTTACACCTCTATTGTACAAAGAGGCACCGACGAGGTCAAAAGGAGCTCCAATTCAAGTCTTGGGGGAATACAGAAAGGAACTAATGTCTCTTTTAGGTGGACTAGTGGTTGATTCGATAAAGTTAAAAAAAAATCATGGGTTGGGATCACTTCTCCAAGAATTGATGCACATATAGAACATATAGTTGAATGTGTCTTTATCTACAAGGTCTTAGTTTTATTGTCAAACATTAAGATGATTGATAAATTTGAACTAAAAGTTCATAAAGGGGAAAATATGATGATGGTGGTGATGATGATGATGGTTAACATCTACTAAGACCAAATTTGGTTTGTTGGACCTCAAGAAAGGTAAGGAGTTACTTGGTTTGCTTTATAATTTTATTTATGTACTCGAAAATATTTAAGAGAAGTGTTCCTAAATCACCATAGTTTTGATAAGTGAAAAGGATAGGAAGGTAGGTATTGTAACAAATATTTTGAAATTCTAATCTAATGTGGGTGTATGTAGGACACTCTAAGATAAAAAAAAATTCTTCTTCAAACCTCTTTTTTTTTTTTTTTTTTAAGTAAAAAAGGTGTTACCTGCTATATTATATTGACAAAAATACAAAGAGATATAGTGTTACTGTTGCCACCAAATGTGCTGCCATTTTACCAGAAACCAGCACAGTTTGGGGCAAGTATGTTGTTTCTAAGAGAAGAATCCAAAACATTGTTTCACCATCTGTCCTGCCCGAAGGAAACCAGGACAGATGGAAATATATCGTCTTGACATTGGACAACAAGATTGAAAACCATACTAAAATAGACAAACTCAAATACCCGGTGACCTGTCGCCATTGTCCTCCTGCCACACTGCTTTGGCCTGAATGACAAACGACTGAGCACACGTTGGACATTTGTGATTTGTTGGGGCCTTGGAATAAGCGTCTAGGAGCAAATCCAAGTGTTGTCCCATGACGAGGGCTCGATGCTCTTGATCTGCCATTTGTCCTCGGAGTTCAAACACTAGATCCAGGTGTGCCGCACGGAGGAGTGGTGCATGCATTCCTTTTGTTCCTGCCTCACCTGAGGTACCCGTTTCTGCTTCTGCACTGGCCTCATCCTTGTCCCTGACTGCGATGTCTGTGTGGTGCACCATTACCGCACAGGTTCTCTACGAGACCTCGTCCATGTATGGCACTTCCTCGATGTAGCAAGTTGGGATATCCTCACAGAGCCTGCCCCTTGTCTTGTCTCTTGCTTGAGGCTCCAAGGCAGTTGGGGTGTCTTCCGGGCATGGTATTTCCTCTATGTAGCAGGTTGGGAAATCCTCTTCAAGCTTTCCCCTCAAGTTGCTTCCATCTTGAGTATCAGGCTCAATTGGAGGATTTTCTTCTTGCTTGATGTTTGTGGGCTGCCAGTTATCCAGAGCTGGTGGGGTTTGAGCTCTTTGCTCCATCACAGACTCAATTACTGGAGCATGGGGTGCGAGACGGGCGACCCTCGCTCTATGCCGAAGAACAGAGTTTTCCAGCGAGAGTGCTCGTTCCATATGCTACCTCTGCTGTCTATGAGCAACGTGGGTGTGCCAAGCCGACCTGCATCGAGGCTTGCCTCGCTCCCTAGGCATAGTGGAGGAGGCTTGAGAATAAGACTCACCCAAACTTGATAGGACACAATGAAAGACACACCAGAGCTTACAGAGGATGGGGAGTTTCAGAGCAAGAATGATCCGGTTGCATCCAGACCTCTTTGCTTTCATCTTTTTGTGGGACGGCTGCACCTGGCCTCTCTTTAACTCGACCATACTTAATGCCTGCATTGCCAACTCTTTCGCGCGAGGGAAAAGTCTGTCATCTAGAGGTCGGTTGTAATGGCCTGCTCCCATCGTTAATGTTGAATAGATGGGGAGCGGCCTACAACATTTAAACCTTGGCTTAATGCTATGCCTGGTGGCAGTATTGCGCTACGTGTCACCCCATCCGGGGCCTTCTTCAACCCTCTTAGTGTCACAAAGATGACAAATTCTTTTGACCCATGGCATTTTAGGAAATTTTCAATGCCTTATTTCACTATGGAGCTTGTGAGAGTTTGTTCTTATTTTAACAATGTTGATTTTCTTCTTTAAGCTAGTCAAAATAGAGAGGTGTTTTTGATATTCTAGATGAGGGTTGACCACCTCCTTGTATTATCTTAGTATTTTTTTATCCTCTAATTCTTTATCGCATGACAATTTCTCCTTAAATTTAGATGTAATATTATTTTAAATATTATTGTTATTCTATAGAGTGACCTCTTCCTTTATTCCCCAATTATTTAGCCAAGACTTGACATCTTTATGCAAACCTCTCTTGAGCCATAGGTGGTTTCACTGGGGTTTGAAGCAATCTTAGGAAGCCTCTTGTCTTCCATGTTGTTTATCTTCTTCTTGTACAATATGTACCTATTCATAATCATGCTCTCAATGGGGGAAAGCCTCACTTCTATGAGGAGGATAGTATACGGTGTATTTTCTTTGATTTTGAGATTATAAGTTATAAATCGCTTTTGAATTTTCTCTATCTTTCTCCACGATTCTCTAATGATGCTGCAACCCCAAACTTCACAACCATATAAGATAACAAGGAGTGACAAGAGTCTCAAATAAGAGTTTCTTCTTATCACATAGCCAAAGGTTCATTGATTTACAATTATTTTCAAGTCCATAATAAGTTTCCACCCTCCATTTATCCTTTTCTCAATGCTATAGTTCCAGTTAAGCTTGTGATGAAGATCGATTCCAAGATATTTGTGTGAAGACACTTCCTCCAAGTTGTTGTTGTCATACACGAGATTAGCGTAAGTGATCTTTTTTAATTAATATCATAACCTCAATTTTGTGAATGTTAGCAATCATACCCATACTAGAGCATAAATCCTTGAGAATTTTTAGTTGCTTGTCGAGATCATAGGGACTCTTCACCATGAGAAAAATATCATCTATGTAAAGAAGAAGGATGATGGCTATATCAGCTAGAGTCGTGCCGACACAATCTGCTTCTTTCAAACAACTCTGTAACTTATCGATGTATATGCCAAAAAGGGTAGGGGATAGAGGACAAGCTTGTTTAACTCCTATATTACAATTAATTTCTTCTGATCAATCCTCAGTGTTCCTAAACTTGGAAATAACGTTTTCGTACAACCTTATCACAACAATGTTCAACTCAAAAGGAACGTTTAGCTCTTCTAATCTATTTCAAAGGTTAGTCCTAGGCACTATGTCAAAAGTTTTTCTAAAGTCAATAAAACAACACAAGATATTGGTTTTATTATTATGACACTCATTTGCAATTTGCAGTGATCATAAGCATAATAATGTGGTTCACGATTGAATGATAGCTCCTAAATTGAGCTTGGTCTTTAGCTCTTTTTCTATGGCTTTCTAGCCATACATTGATCTTCTTTTCCATGGCTAAAAGGAGGTAATCATAATGGTCATATAATGAGAGATTGTTTTGATCCCTACTCTTAAAAATAGGTACAATAAAACTTTGAATCCAAGGTTTAGCAAAACCCTACTTTTATAAGGCAAAACTTGCTATTTGAAATACGTCCTTATTTTTCTAATTTTGTGTGGCTTCATATGTGATATTGGTGGAAGATCAAAAGAGTTAACTGCTTAGTTTCGAAGGACTATATTTGTACACATAACAGAGATATCAATTCATGGTAAACACTTCAAGGTTTGAAATTATATCTGCCAATATGGTGCAGAAGAGGAAATCCTTTGATGGATTGTGGTTTTGGATAGTCGCCATTGCAGTTTGTCTGCTACTCTATTGGAGTTTAGACTATAGAGCCCTCACAAATGAAGTACGTGAATTTTCTGCACAATGGAATTTGAAGATCCATAGGTTTGATGGTCCTAACGTGACTTCTGCTCTTCAACAAAATCGAAATGTGATTTCTGCTATTCAACAGAATCAAACCAACGAACGTGAAATGAATGACAAAGAAGA
>SNQJ01S0050776.1:5838-17319 GCA_010110895.2 Picea sitchensis | reverse complement strand
ACCAACCGCTTCCTCATTCTATGCTTGTGTACAAATAGAATAAATTACATTAGTGAATAGTTTTTGAAATTAAATTTTTGTCTCCATTTGTCAAACAAATGAAATAACTATTTTTTTAAAACTAAATTGGACAACTTGGACAACGTATGTAGATCAGATTTTTTTGTAACCATACCTCTTAGTCTCAGGCATACACATTGTACTTGTTGCGGCACATTGCACTCCATCGTTTTCAGATGTGGCACATAAGGCTCCATCCTTGTGCCTAATTATTGTGTTCTTGTTTCAATGTAGAAATACATAGAATACAATGGACATGAAAACAAGCTGCTACGTAGGAACACATGAAAAAAAATATGGAGTACAAATTTATTTATTTCAAGATAACAACACATAAAATATAATTGACATGAAGACAAGTTAATGTACAGGAAGATAGGGAGTATCCAAGGAGAAAAAAAACAGAGCTGTAAACTAGTGCAACAAATATAGACAGAGTAAATGTAAAACTATTGGATATGGAACACGGGTAGAAATATGCACTTTTGCATGGATTCTTCTACATTTCTGGTTAAGAGTTCTTTGTCGTGTCCAATTTTCCTGTTTGTTTCTATGAAAAAAAGTACAAAACTAAATGGACATGAACATAAGTTGACATGTAAAGAAAAAAGAAAGTAATATGTACATAGAGAAAATAAAATAGAATAAAATGAATAGAGTAACAGATAGTGTTAGAAGAATGTACCGCTTTTTTTTTTGTTCATCCATGTTTGTGTATATATAATTTTTTTTGCAAAACAAAATTGTGCCCAAAATCAATTACAAAGCAGGGGAAACTAAGAAGATGGATATCTCGATTTTGTGCAACAAGATAGACATATATGCTTTGAAACATAGAAATATGATTTTGCAATATGTTTGATGTATATTTCATAATTCAAGTGCAATACCAATTGTATGGTGATAAGACTAGTATGTGTACAAACCAGGGAAAACTAAGAAGTTGGATAATTTGGTTTTCCGCATTAAGGTAGACAGATATGCTTTGAAACATAGAAATATGATTTTGCAATATGTTTGATGTGTATCTCATAATTCAAGTGCAATACCAATTGTATTGTGATCAAACCAGTATGTGTCTAAGATAAAGATGTTGTATTGAGAAATGGGCACATTCGACCATACATGGTCAATAAGTGTGTTTTATACATGGCTTGTGTTGTTCAAAAGAAAGCAGAGACTGTATTTGCACATGTAGTTTTCCAATTCTTTGTTCTGACATTATTTTGTAGCATGTCAATATTGAATTCTACTACAATGACAATGGTTTCATTCAGATGCAAATGGTCTAATGCATTGGAAGAACATTTAGTATGTTGGAGAATGTTGCATGGGGAGAAGCATATAGATTCAGTATTGCAATTTCTAATCCATGGATAAATACTTTTGCAAGCACCATATCAACATTGTTTTCTTCGAAATATATATGCTCCAAAATTGTTACATGTTTTTTCACCAATATCATCACCCCATGTGTAATGTAACTTGATATGCAATTGTGATTTGGAAATTGCTTGTTTTGCATGCATAATGCCATGTATGTTTCCTGTAAGCACAACATATCAGATTGCATTGTGTCATAGTCATTGAGTATATCATCCATGTGTGCATGTAATTTGCACATGCTAAGCGAGAGAAGTGATACATATGAGTTTGTTTGTATGGATTGGTAATCATACTGCATATGCCACTTTGTGGTAGTCCTAAGGCGTTGCATTTCAATATCAACTTTCTATTTGACTTTGAAGTTATCTTTTGTAAGAGGACTTAGTAAATACAAGGAGTCTATACTTCTGACATGGGAAAGTGCTATGTATACAAGTCCATGTATTTGAATTCCAGCAGGCTGAAATGCAACACTATCAAGTGTTAGTCCTTGCGACTTGTGGACTGTATGTGCACATGCAAGTTTAATTGGAAATTGTTTTCGAATATTCAGTCGACCTGTCTTTCCTGATGTCGATACTAGTTTTGATATTCACAAGATAGGTTTCCAATCGCTTGCAGTGTTTTTATTATATAGATAAGCCAACTTGTTTGCTTGTCGGTGGCATATATGCAGTTCATGGAACTTAATCCAGAGGACATCAAGTTTTTTTGTTTTGGTACAACCTTTGAGTATTCCATTTGCACCATTTACCAAACCATCCTGTGAATCATAGTTACAGGCATATATTTCAACAAGCATGTCTAATTTCAGGACAAGTTGCAAAGGTAAAATAGTTGTATGTTCATGATGTGGCACATTTCCATGGTTGTCTTCTTCGAGGTCAATTGAATTGATGATGATATCATCGCCAGGCATGAGCGATAACATGTACCTGTTATTTATTGAAACATCCCTATTTGTGTAGAACAAGTAAGGGAAGGTTGGGTATGTTGGTGCAGGTTGCATGCACCTCGAATTGATATATGTTAAGTCAACATGTGTTTGGCTATTTGTCTACATTCTATTCATAATTGCAATAAATGTTTCATCTGTCTGGCGCATTGTAGTATGCAATTCAAAGAATTTAATATTGTCTTTCCAGAAGTCATGCGTCACTATTTTCATGTTAACCGTAGTTTGTTCAAATATCAAAGAATCTTGGATGGGTTGTGCCTGGTAAAGATCCCCACATAATATCATGTCAATGTTTCCAAAATATTTTGTGTGCACATGTTTTATGCTTCTTATTTGGTTGTCAATGGAATACAAGAAGCGAATTCCAATCAAAGATGCCTCATCTATAAAGACAAGTTGCAGTTTGTCATAAATCTTAGACAAGGTATCTAACATTTCCTTCCTGAGTGGAAGAAACTATGACTTGTTAAAAGGCCTCAAAAATGCAGATTGGACTGTTGTTCCACATGCATTATATGCAACTTTTCATGTGTATGAAACTATTAGGCCCTTTGGTTTCATAGGATCAGAGGAATTGTTTGAATCATAGATTCGTATAAACATTTGGAATAGTGCTTTCGCTGTGAATGTATTGTTTGTTCCTGGTCCGCCTGTAATGAACAAGTGCACAAGAGTGTGCATGCTCAAGCATTTTTTTAAGCGCAATGTCCTTTAGAATTGTTTCATGTTCTCGATTCAAAAGATGTATGATTCTATGGTATTCATTATTTTCAATAAGAAAAGTATGTTTTGTGACTTGAAAACCAAGATTGATATGTTTTTCAATGCTGCCTTCTTGAGGATGAGGCAAATCTGCTTGCAAGTCATAGGGCTTGCAGGGAGTTCTGGTTGTTTTTCGGTGTGTGAATGTCTCATCAAGATTGTCAAGGTTTTCTAGTTCATTAACTACACTTTCTAGATCACCCCATGTTGGATTAACATTGTAAGTACATCTAGATTCATTGATTTTCACTATAGTCTCAGAGACAACATACACAACTTCCCATGTAGGGAATTTATGTTTTAATGTGTTTTTGTTTTCATCGAACATAAAGTATAAAAATAGTTTTTCTCTACAATAGTTTCCATAGTCAGTATGTTTGTTGTATTTGACAAACCATATCACATAGGGTTTTTTTCTTTTCGATATGGGTGCACCATTTTTTTTGTAATGCGATACGAATTATGCTAAGCAGATATGGTTAATAGGAGATGGATGCTGGAGGTAATAATCAATAATAGAGCGACATAGCACATCCTATGAATTGTCATGCTCTTGTTCTAGCAAAGACGGTGGTTTAAGCACAAATGTGTGTTTCTCAAGTGGAGATGTGTTTATGAAGACACGTTTTCTTGAACTACAATTGAGGGGCATGGAAAGTGCAATGTGGACTTCTTGTTGAGCAAACATTTGTTGAAGATTAAGTAATGTATTACCAAGCGTACATGTCATTTGTATAGCATCAATATGAATTCTTTCATGTTCTTTGTGTATTCTTCTAAATGCACTTGTCATAGATTTGTCAACCTTTGTCATATAGGAGGTACAATACAATGCTGCAACATATGCATTGAGGATGTACTGCGCATCTGTATTTGCATTCCACATAACTGGCATGTCCTTGGAGAAACTGTTGTTCCATATATGGGAAATTTTTTGTTTAAGGAAAACCATTGGTTGTTTAAGCATACATTGTCTGGTTTGGATGTACTCATCTTCTGTTAGACTTAGCTCTGTAAAGAAGTCATCGAAGCTCATTAACTCATCAAAGTGTCGTTGTTCTAGAAATGTGAACAAGGATTTAGATTTCTCAATGACAACATTGTACTCTAAACTAAGTGGCTCTATGATTCTTGTTGTTCTCATTGGCAACACGGGGAACTTGTATCTGCAATGTGAGTTTTTTCATTTTTTACAACTTTTTGTATGATAATGTCTATGAAATTTGGCAAGTTATGGATCCAAATGATCTGTGTTGCATGTTATGTATTTTTCCACAAACTGCTCGATCTGTGAATTGTTGTCAACTCCGTAGACTGGTGCACCCTCTATCCACAACAATGTGTGGTCATGCTCATTCCCCCTATTCTGGAATTCAATCACAAAAAAATAGTCCGATATTTTTCCAAAAAACGTTTCATCATGGCATATCAATTGTCTCAAAGCATTTATTATATGCCTATAGTAGTGAGTACATGTCACTGGGTCTTTTCTTATGAGGTAGTCAATGTCATTATTTTCCAGTGTATCGATTTTTTTTTTACGTTTCTTGTTCCTATGCAAGTCAGATACCGCAACCACCAATGGATCCCAGCAATGCTCTGCACTTGTGAATGTGATGAAAAATGTTGGCGGTCCCAACTGTTGGATCATTGCAAAAATAGTTTTCTTGTTTTGTTGCAAATAGTCAGGAGAGATGCAAATGTTTTTGAAATCTATGTATCCAATATCAGATTTCAGGATTTTTTCTAGGTTTACTTTGTACTTGACATCTTTGGCCAACAACTTTCTTCCTTGTAACTGGCCTTTTCTTATGCGCACCCACATGCAAGACAACACTTGCTCTATTATTATGCACATTGTTTTGAAAAACAAATTTGTTAAGTGACAAGAGAAGTCACCACTTAAATGTAGCAACTCCCATCGAACTATTTTATGGTTAATGAATCGTTCTGTAATGTCACTGGGATGTGGATCTCCATAGAACAATGTTGGGAAGTTTATTTCCTCATCAAATTTGTCCTTGAATATTCCAAGTGGACGTTGCCCCTCACCAGGTGCAATTTCGACAATCTTGTCTTGTAAGTCACGAATGTTCTGTGAATCAATGAATCCATGTACCAATGTTTGAGCAGGTGTTTCATTCTCCGATTCATCATTTGTATCAAATTCACTAACAGTTTCGCGAGTTTGTGCAGAGCTGTCATCCCCTTCTCCAAGAACACTATTCCAGTTCTTATTTATACAAATGTTATGTACTTTGTACAGGGCCCTGGAACATAATTCTTTTAATGCTTTCACGACAATATGCACACACACTTTACCTGTCTGATATGCATATTTGTATTGCAAGTGTCTTTTGAGGGACACACCAATTTTGATTGTATCGCTAATGAATTGTGGCAAGGCTTTTTGCACAAAATCTAGTTGGACAGGCACATTAATAATTGATCATGTTAAGACCATTTGGGGTTGTTTATAGCCCCGGGGTCTGATTTGTGCAAATGCAATTCGCAAAGACACAAGTCTCTCTTCAAGTTCTGTAAGTGCACTTACATCTGGTAGTGGTGTATTACATCTTATTTGGTAAGGCGTTGCAAACTGTGGAAATTTTCCATTTTCAAGCGACCGTTTGCATGGAAGACAAATTTTTCCACTGGAAAATGTTTTATCATTTAGTGTCAAGCGGAGGTATTATGCTTCCAAATCAGGGGTGAAAGACTTAGTGTTTTTTGTGAAATTCAATTGATCGCAAAATGCACATGCAATGGAAGGAGTGTCTTTGATTTGTTTCATATAGGTCTGTCTTGCATCTTTCTTCCATAGGGAAGTATGCGTAGAAAGAGTTTGTTGGTTTTCATTGGTAGTAGTGCATGGTGTTGGTTCTAGCCCACGAAATGTGATTTTTTCCTCTCGAACAATGCCATGACCATTGTGGGATATGTGACCGTACATGTTTATGTTGTGTTGTGCACAAACAATTTTTTTTAGGTTGTGATATGTAAGTTTCTCTCTAGAAGGAAGCGTAGTAATGCATTTTTTTCTCTCACGTATGACCTTTTTCAAGTTGTGATAACTTAGTCTACGTTTCTTCTTTAAGGCAAGGATGACCTCATGGAAATTGGGATGAGTTTCATTCTGATCAAATAGCATGCGACACTTATGTAGATTCAATGTGGTTTGGATGGCATTGACACTGGACCCTGAACCGACAATATTTCCTATACTACCAATGTATTTTTTTCTCTCATGTATGACCTTTTTCAAGTTGTGATAATTAAGTCTATTTTTTTTGTTTAAGCCATGTATGGCCTCATCACAATTGGGACGAGTTTCACGTATGACCTTTTTCAATTTGTGATAAGTTGGTCTACGTTTTTTGTTTAAGCCCCGTATGGCCTCATCGCAACTGGGATGAGTTTCATTTTCATTAAATAGCATGCTACACATATGCATATTTGATGTGGTTTGGGTGGCATGGACAGTGGACACTGTACCAGTGGTATTTCCCATCAATGGTTGATAATGGATATGTTTCATATCATTTTTCAACTAGATGATGCCAATTGTTCGATCATAGTTTGAATCAATAAACCAGGAATGGACAATGTCATCTGGCAGGGCTGACCAGACCTGGATATTTACTCTGAATATGATATATATCCATTGCAAACAAAATCTGCCACCCTCTACATTTTTTTTTTCATATGGCAGTGCCATGTTTACAAGGTATTATTTCCAACTTCCAATTGTCGACATATTTTCTAGGAGATATGGCGAAAGGTGTTGATGTAAGCAGCTAAAATATTGTTGGCTACCGCCTATAATTGCATTGCAAAAGGATTGTAAAGTGTAAAACCACAACGAATACACATCAAACTCTGTTGCTACCAAATAGAAAATTGCATTGAACATACTATCTCCATAACTAGATGCAACATTTGTTGCTATCTACAAGCCATGGCAGTGTATACGATGCATAATCTATTTCCATTGCGATTCAATGTCTTTGCAAATGAGGTACAAGTAAATATGAGGTCCTCCAAGATTGCATATGGATAATTTTCTATACAGTAGTGGTTCATAATGATCACTGACAAGATTGGCATCATGGAACGAGACGTAGTATGGATCGCTAGATGTAGTTTTGTTGAATAATATATATCTTGTTTTTCTTGTCAATGACCATATTCCAATTGATATATTGAGACACTTAGACAACCACCGTATACAAAATGTAAGTCCCCTCTCATGTGCAGGCATGATTGCAGATGCAGACAACCACATCTTTGAAAAATAGGTAGTGACATCATGTATTCCATGCAACTGCCAAAGAAAATCAAATGCCAATTTTTATTCATACTCCAATGCCTCAACGCCACCATTTTTTAAACATCCCAAGAAATAATCTATCAATCCATTATGTAGGTCGGTCGAGGAATAACGAAAATGTAATAGAATATGAAATGCATCAAAAAGGCAATCTCCTATAGTATACGAGAATGCATCCAATCTAAAAATCTCATTGCTATGCAATACCTTGTCGATGTTGTCATGTACAATGGAGTCTATATGTTTTTCATAGGACTCAACATCTATTACTTGTTTCATCTCTTAAACTGTGATTTTCAAGTTGTTTCTTAGCTATTTTCAATTTATATGAAAACAGAGAAAATAAAAGAAAACAAAAAACAAAAAACAAAAAAAAAGACAAACAGAAAACTACAAGCACAGAACTACGTACCAATTATGCTATGTATCCTTCAACCTTCTTCTTGTCAAATTAAATCCCCCTAGTTGCCACAACATATTGCAAGCAAACAAATGTACAATGAACAATGTACCAAACAAAAGAAACAACTCAAATAAATAACACTATAAATTTGTTGAGCACAAAGACCGAGTATTCAAGGTATATCATTTTTGAACCTATTCCTGGCATGCATCCTACAAGCTTTTCAGAGGTATAGGATGCTCCGCAAGACAGAAAGGACATGACAAAGGCAACAAGTGGACGAAGTTTTTGATTCAGAAAATAAAAGCATTCCCTGTCACAAGACCCTGGCAGATGCGTGCCCCCTTGTGACAACTCTGAATTCATTTTCTAAACCCCTTTGCATTGCTATTTTGGAAACAACTATGGCACGATATCCAGGACGTGGAAGTTGGCATATGTGATTAGAAGGGAAAAGTATAGAAAAAATGCACGAAACACATGGTTTCTAGGAACAAAAAATAAGAAGAGAACATCTGGTTTTCTTTTTTATATGTTACCAAGGCTGCGACAAAGGCAGATTCTGTATAGAACATTGACGTTCAAGAACAAGGAAAAGATTCTTGTGCGACAAAATTTCGAGGCAGGGACTCCTAGTATTGAAAATTCTTGCTTGCAAGCAGAAAAAAGGAATAGAAACGAAACGATGGCGCAAAAACTTACCCGTCAACGAGGGCTGACAGAAGCGCAACTCCAAAACTTGCAAACCGCAACAACAAGTCCAACTACTTGCAATGTTGAAGAACAACAAACCAGTGAACAACCACGAAGAGGTCCAACTGCAACTGCAGGACCTCAAATTTGCAAATTTGAATAAAACAAAAACAAGCAACATCGAACCAACCAACGAACAAGCATCAACTAGTGAACCAGTAATGCCGGTGAAGAGCAATATTGCCCAAATTCACTGCAGACAAAATTGTATCAAAAAATGGAAGGAAATTGTTTTGTAACACATCTATAGAATAAACATTCAAGGCTACGAGGACTGTTAGGTAAACACTTGATACTGTCATAACCATCGAAGGGAGTCGTGCTATGCAAACATTTAAGAAAGAATGCAGTGTGGCAAGCCTCTTTACGTATGCAACAATCACAAAGCCTCTCGAAGTACACAACAATAAAGAAAAATCAAACATAATAATAGTAATAAAAAATTAAAAAATAATTACAATAATAATAATTACAATAATAATAATAATAATAACAATAACAATAGTTCGAACATTGGGGACTATGCTAAAAAAATTGATTCAAACGACAAAGTAATATGAAAACTGACTATCCATGCTCAAAACTTTGGATATCCAAACATTTCAATATGAATAGTACAAATTCAAAAACACCGTAGATGATAAAAAATTTGGATATGCCAGCATATAAATCATTGGGAATAGTGAAGCTGACAATAAGACCTCAAATCTATTATCCAATGAGATCATGACATATATGGATTTTTTATTATATAAATAATTAAAAATAATGTTTTTAGTTCTGTGGTTCGAATAGTAGAAATTATGCAAAAATTTGTAGTCGAATGAAAAACTAATATAAAATCAACGAATTGTCAATTGCTATAAACTTTGGATATCTAAACATTTCAGTATGAATAGTACAAATTCAAAAAGTACCGTAGATGATAAAAAACTTTGGATATGGAAACATATAATTCATTGGGAATAGCGAAGCTGGCAATAAGACCTCAAATCTATTATCCAATCAGATCATGACATATATGGGTTTTTTTATTATATAAAAAATAATGGTTTTAGTTCTGTAGTTCGAACAATAGAAAGTATGAAAAAAATTGTAGTCAAACGACAAACTAATATCAAGTCACGAATTATCGATCACTATAGTCCCTCTACGCCTTCGACGGGGATTAATAAGGTGTTTTTTAATGGAAATATCATATAGAAGGACTTAGGGATTCTAATAGTTAAATTATGTTGACTATTCAAAGGAATGTGAAGAGTTAGGAAGTTGAATGATTTAATCTTCCAGGCTCCAATTTTGTATAAAAAGAATAATTACTTAGAAAAAAAAATTCTCATTTTTTTTTATTTTGGAGACAAGCTATCTTATCATAGAGAAGTGAGACATTATTGGCAAGAGTTTAATAAAGTTGAATTTGTTATTTTTGGAATGGAAGATATCTTATTTATGTGAATGGCATCTTGATTTTAGTGAGTTAATGAATTATTTCTTAGTATTACTTCATATGTCTTATGTTTCATTGACTTGTCGAATGGAAAAATGGTAGATTTAGACTATACGAAGCTATGTTATACATATTTTTCTATTTGAAATCAAATTAATTCATTGTTCTAAACATTCATGCTTTTCAATTTATTTGTTCTTTTGTTTGAATTTCACTTTGCATTAATTTCCATTCCTAGTACTAGGATTTCACTTTACACGATTTATATTTCTCACACCTCATATAAAAAATTCATAAAGAAGCTTAGTATAGGATCTAAAATAAATTCAGTAACCATTACCATAAACTAGAGGGTTCACCAAATAAAGGGACGAGATTCCATATCGAGGGTCTTAGCCTAGTGGCCTTGTGTGTGTTGATAAAGATCAATAACCCATGTCAACAAACTCTCACTAGAAGGAGGGCCTTTCTCATTTAAGGATAATATTAGTGAGGACCTATAATTCCATGAAAATTGGGGTGACCAAGAATCCCAGTTGGAATATATGACATTCTTATGCAACCAAGATATCAAGTAGCCTCAGTTTTAATCCAGTAGATCTAACATTTCAAGATATTTTAGAAAAGAAACTCAAAGTTTCAGTAGAAAACATTAATTCCACTTGTCCTTTCTGATTTACCACCTTACAAGCATCAAATACCAAAACTTAGGGAAGTTCATACTTGTCCTTTCTAACTCGTAGATTCAACCAAGAATATAGGTTTAGATCGATAATGTCTTCCCTAAACAATGAGAAATACTTGAGAAATCCATTTATGATTTCATGTGTAATCCAACCCAAGTTGTAGTACCTCTCAACCAACCCTTAAAATAACAACCATTACCTAATGAAAACATGGTGAACCAATAACTCACATGCTTATCTCTTGACGCTCTAAATTTGGTATGGCCAAACCATGATATGCCAAAAAATTCTAAGAGATACCTCCCTAAATACAATCCAGATAATGAAGCTACTATAGTTGAAGACCACTTGAAAGCCTTTATACAAACTATTAGGCTCCTAAATATCAAACAAGGTAATTTCATATGTCATCTTCCCAATCACTTTCATAGTCAAGGTATCCACATGTTTTTTAATATCCCTACTAACTCAATACACAACTAGAATGAATTTGAACAAGATTTTCTAAGTAAATACATAGATGATGAAACACTAGGTTTAATGGATTTATAGCTCATTAAACTAAAAATAGAAATGAAATAAAAATTTAAATAGTTCGACACAAGGTCATCACCTTGTACAATCATATCCTTACATATCAAGGTCCCCCTAAATATTAACCTTGGATTTTTACCTCTCATCTCTGGCCCAAGTGTT
>SNQJ01S0050775.1:56946-69844 GCA_010110895.2 Picea sitchensis | reverse complement strand
TCCGATGACTACGCTCCTGGTCCATATGACCATTATCCTCATGACCGTAGCCAAACCTTCATCACTCCCTTTAAAGACCTTGCAAGTTCTCATTGATCCAATGGTGGTCGGGTCCCTGCGCTCGGATCTGACGGATGAGACCTGTCCTCCTATCGAGCTTCTCCCGGTGGTGCCTGATAGCTGCCACACGTCCTTCCAAATGGACAGTCCTGATTACGTCGGGATTTCACCTTGGCTTTTCCCGATGGTAAACCTCGTACAGCTCCTGTCCGATCTGACAGCGGATGGGTTTTCTGAATGAGATCCAACGGCTGTGGATCTCTGTCTTCCTTCTCCTCTGCGAACTCTTGTATCTTGAGCTTTGCCTTTGCTGAGCGCGTTTTCTTCAACGTTGTTCCTCCTGAGCTTGCCATCAATGACAAGCATACGCTACTTGGTAAACATTTGCCAACAAGAATCCCCTTGCAAAGGAGATTCTTGGTTTGTATCTTCAGGAACTTTAGCCATGAATATCTTATGCGCAGGTTCTCCCCTTGTGGGATCATTCAAGTTCATAAAAGTCCCACACACTGACTCTGGCAAACCAATGTTATAAAAAACAACACCTATAAAGAGGAAACTCCACGTTTCTAAGTGGAAGACCAAAAATGCCTCACAACCACCAGAGTGGGAGGTCTACCACCTTAGTTCAGAGACCATAAAATTTTCTAAAGGAAAATCAACCAGACAACTAACAAGTGGGAAGGGCAGTTACGCCAATTGACGCTAGAGAAACTTACCGGTGGAAATGAAACTCGAACAAGGAAGCACCCTCTGGGTGTACTCTGCAAAGCGCGATCCAAAATCCACCCTAGGTACCACGGTATACCCTCATAGCCACCCATGTAAGTCTGTAAAATAGGAAACTAGGTTACCAGCTCGCATTCAGTCACTAGGCAGGTACAGTCAACAGTCGGGAAGATCATAATGAGAAGGATAACAAGTATGAATCCCTTCAAGGGTTCCAAAATCAATTGGTCCAGAAGACAACTGAGGATCTCAAACGGATTCGAGTTCCATGAAGTTTTGTAGGAAAATGTGATCAGTATTGTTCCTGAGAAAGACCCTCAATATACAATCCCCATTATGTTTAGTCTGGTTTTGGAGGGGTTATCTCCTCTTACTTTCTTCATGCGACCTCCTGTTTATCCCTTGTGTTAGATGGGGGTCCCAGATAACTCTTATGACACTGGAATTAAGACACTCCCTATCTCACACTCCATTTTTTTCTTTAAAATGGCCTTGAAGAGTTTCCTCTTCACACCTAATTCAAGGCCCTAAAACACTAAACTAGTTGGTGAACCCTACAAACACAAAGTCTAATATCTTTTAAGTTAAGTGTTAATTTTAAGGCTTGAATTACGCAAAGGATGTGGTCATGCAACTGATGGTGTTATGAAGAGACAAATAAGGAAGAGAAATTTAAAGCATTTGAAATAAAAAAGATACTTCGAACTTTAAAGCAAAGCTTGTAAAACTCTTTGTAAAATTTAACTTTTCTAACCAATGTTTCAAGATCTTGTAATTAAAAGTTTCCTAAAAAGTGTTTTCATTTCAATAAGAAAAACTACTTGTATTTCAGGAAATCAAAAAGAACTTTGAAGTGAAGACTCTTTTTCTTCTGCAAACAAAAACCTTGACTACTTTACCAAACTAGATGCAAGAAAATAAAATCTTTTTTGATTTTTTGAACTGCTTTAACAAGAAAAACTAAAGTAAAAACTTTTTTTTTCATTTTTCAAAGAAAGATACAAGAAAAAGAGAAAATTGAAACCAATATTGATAGAGACCCTAATCCAACTGCGTAAACATAGGGATTCAACAAGAAACCAAAAGGAGGATCTAAAACTTGACAGTTCACTCTAAACCTTTACGGCAAACAAAATAAAAGTAATGAACAAGTTAACCGAAACATTAACCCAAGCTATGGCCAAAGACAAAGACTCTAACAGGTTCAAGAAATTCCTAAGAAGCCTAAACTTATATTAGGAAAGAAACATACCTATTTTTTTTAAAAACACTTTGAATACACAGAGACGCAGGATGTTGCATCAACAACCTGCATATGTACGTGGATTGTCTACTATGCAGAGTGCATATGTACACGGGCTGACCCAAAACAGGGTGCGTACACCTATGAGACCTTTCAAAAAGACTAGGTAGATTGAAAAGGAAGGTAAAACTAGTAGGCACCTTGTAGGTGAACAAAGCCCTTACAAGACTGAGTAAACTTGACTGAAACTCAAAAGGCAATCAAGAATCCAATTAAAAACCCAAAAAACCTCCCTTTAAAACCCTAGAGAGACTCCCTAGTGGAGTCACCAATTCTGCTAGAGGGAAAATCCCCCTATAACTATACTAGGGTTCTAAGTATAGACATATAAATGACTCCCTAAAATTCAATCTTATTTCTACACTAACCCAAACATTCCAAAATAGATGAACAAAAAACAATGAAAGAGTAAGTCAAAAATTGTACCTTTAATCCAACGTTTGTTACTGACCTCGTCAAGCTTTGTAGCTCCCAAGGCTACAAGTCTCCTCCCAAAGATGACCTACATCCACAACTAGGCAAACAAGGCTACAAACATTCTATTTCTATTCATCAATTAGGGTTAGATATAAATTTTTATGTATAAATCAAATAAAATACATGAAAACCATCATTTGGGAGAGGGAAAAGAGATTATTTTATTCAATACTCAAAGATTGGAAATTACAACCTTTGTAGGTCGACGTTCCATGAACCTGGTTCGAGCTCCTCTTAACAATGCTCCAATTGAACCTTTCAAATTCCTTCTCTCATAATCTATTGATCACCTCAAGGGAAGAGAATGGATTGTGTGGGAGAAAATGGGCTAGAGAGGGAATGCTGAGGAAATAACTCACAAAAGTCTGCAAATACTTGGGCAAGGAAGCAAAGGTGATTTGGGCAGTGTTTCACCATCCTATTCCTTGATTTTGGAATGTGACCTATTGGCACAAGTTTGATCAGACCAGGGTCCTTCTCAAGTTACCAACAAAAGGTACCGAGTAGTCTAGAGCATTGGCATTTTCATCTCTTCCGAAGAGAATAATTCTCACCAGAAGCATTGCTGAGACAAATAGATAGGTAAGGGTAAGGAAAAGACTTAGGAGGATCCACAGAACCTTCAGGACTCATCCTAATCTTGCGCAAGAGACATGAATAGATCAGAATCGTATGAGTGCAAGAATCGAACCTACTTATGTTGCGAACGAGCATTTAAACACAGAACCATCAAGTAGAATGCATAAACCATAAAGAAATACTATAATGAATAAGTAAAATACATAAAGACACATCATATTTTGAAAATTCAGGTCCTTCTTCATATTATCTTCAAAATCCTTCTTTAATTACAGACTTAGAAATACACAGTAGTGCTCTGTACAGACTCTTGGCTCTAGACTCATGTCGCAGAGCTCCAATTCTCAGACAGATAGGTCGATTACATCACAGACTCAAGACCTGACTTGACTCGACTTACAACAACCAACAACAACAACTCACAATCAACTAAAATCCCAACCGACTAACTCCTTTACAATTATGTTCAGCCCTATATATAGCTAGGTTCTGTCTTCCATCTCGACTTACGTGTTTCCTTATTTTGTTGAAACCGTTTGTTGCTTAGTTGGCATTGTGCTCTCCTTTGCAACTGATTTTTGTTGCTCTTACTTTCTCTTTTGTCCAGCTTCTTCTTAAGCTTGCACAACTCGTTCTCAGTGAAAACTTGCACGACTCCTTATCTCAAAAATGAAGGGCCCAACAGGTTCCGACCACAACCCTTGACTCACCCTCGATTCAAGTGCTTGGTTCTTTCGCAAATTCCAGGAGCATATATTGTTTTCCCTTGTCCTCCTTTTATTCTTCCTTCTGCTCTTCTGTTTGTGCTTTCTCTTATTTTTCTTCTTCAAACGAAGGGCCCAACTCTGAGACCAATTCTAAGGCTCGCTCCTTTACTACTTGAAATTTTCAAACTTTGTCCTGCCACTTCCTGGCAAGGAGTGATGCCTCTACAACAAACTGTTGGGTCTCCTATTTACTATACCCCTTTGGCTTGGATGCAACCAACAAGTTCCACTCAGAATATGTTGTTTCATCAACTTGATGCATCTGCTTGTAATATGTTTGAATGATAGGTCGAAAGTCACGCAATTCTTTCTTTGCTACAGACTGTGCCTCAAAGAGAGAGTTCAGTTCATTGTCCGCCTATTGTATTTGGTTGAACTTTTGTTGTTTCTCCATCAGATCCATTGTGGCTGCAAATGATTCATTTATCACCTATATCCTGGTGTGCACATCCTCCAAGAATTGGTTGCGTCAAGCAATGATGCCCATCCAATCACTGACTTCCCTGAAAATTTGTGTGCATTATGTTGTGTGATTGTGTAGTGCTTCTCGGACATTGTTTCCTTATAGTACTATCTTTTTCATATGCTCTTGCAGCTTCTGAGGCTACTACTCTAATTCTTGTTGAGTTTTTTGTAACCATGCTTCTATATGCTCAACGCGAGTGGCGATTTGTGTCCATGTTGTAACCTGCATCACTAGCTTCAGGAAGTTGTGATGTAGCCTCGTGAATCTTTGGTCAGGCTTCAGCAAGTCTTTCCTGCACTCTTTCCAGTTTGTGTTGAACCTGGATTGTGTTGTGCACTTCCTATGTCCTACATGTTTGCACAACAAACTCTTCCTTCCTTGCAACCTCGACAAACCTCTCGACCTCCTGGAGCCTTTTCTCTAACTGATCAGTTAATTCTCTGATCAGTCCAAATAAGTGCATCACTGGCCGTTGTACGAGGTCAGCAGATGAAGGGGTTGCATCTCTGGGTGCTTGTGTCTATAGTGGAAGTCCAATTACTATTGAATTCTTTCAGCGGGTCTCTACCTCCTCCTCTATTGATGGTCCTGGCACAATCCTCAACCTTATCTCTAAGGGTAAGAGAGTTAGAACCTCTATCCTGGCTATAAATATTTGCATCATTTATGTGCATTGCTGATGGTTCTGGAGAACACGCTCCATCTGGTCGTGTGCAGAAGTCACACTCGTCATGATTGTTGATTATGTTTCCTTATGAGGCTCTAGTATCTCCTGCTCTTTTGTTGCGTCTGCTTCCTGGGTTTTTATTTCTTGGGCACTCTCACCCTTCGCTGGTGAGGTGATTTGCAGGTTTCTTTGGGCTTTTGGATCCTCCACGGGTTGGGTATCATTTCCTTGCATTGAAGACTCATTATGTTATTCCTGGATGTCTAGGTTCAGACCAGTAAAATTCACACTCTTCTCTAGTACTTTTGAGTTTGGACCAGAAACTTCTAGTCTCAGCTTAGACAACCCTTGGGTTGTTCCTGGGAGTTCGAGCTTCGCTTGCTCTGGCTGGTCAAGTTGCATCAGCTCTGGGGTTATGGTATGGGGTGGACTGGTGGTGTCAAGGTTTGGTGATTGGGATTGTGGTGGTGACAGAGGGTTCTCAATGAATAATGTGGATGGAAATGTTTTAGGATCAGGGTCATCCTCAATGTGGATGATGGGGCTTGCTTTGACCACTGAGAGGATGTGGGGGACAACTGATGCAAGGGGTTGGGGGTTCAGAGGTTTATTCGTCGAAACTTTGGTTCTAAGTTTCTTCATCCTTGGTTCATTAACGAACACAACACTTGGGATCTAGCTGACGTCCTCGCTTGACAACACAGCATAAGCTGGTAGCGAGTGGAGGGTTGGTAGTGTTCTTTTCTTATGCTCTAATGGTTGTGTCTCGTCCTCTTCCTTAGAGTCTGATTGTGTTGTAGCTTATTTATTTTGTGGCTTTGTGCCTAAGATCGGTCCTGCTCCTGGTTCTTTATCTTTATTATTTAGTAGCTCCGCAGGCAGAGTATAGTGCACCCCTAACTTGCATAGGCTACATTTTTACTCTTGGCCACAACATTACTTCCTTGTCGAAGGCATCCTCGTCCAGATAGAACGACAACATCCTTGTGTGGAAATCTTCCCTGCTAACATGTATCGGCCATACAAACATATGGTGGTGGTTCATGATGAAGGCAATGTTTCTTGTATTGTATTTGAGGAGCTCCTATGAAATACGCAGCCTCTGTGTTGCATCTATCAGAACATTATACCACTTAGAAAATGTTGTGGCGTTGAAGGCTGCATTCTTTGAATCTATCCTTGACTGCCATGGCTCGAACATCTTCGCCATGAACCCTTTATCTAGTAGCATCGGAGGGCTTCCTATAGGTGGCTTCCATTTGAGAATTGAGAATTCTATCAGCAAATATCCATAAGTGAAGGTTCCTCCCTTCTTCTGCACTTCCTCGCATGCCACTAGTAGTTCCTCCAGCAAGTAACTACACCAATTGAACACAACGTCGTTGGCGCAAAATTATGTTACTAATAATGCATCTAGAATGCATTTTCCCTTGTAGTATGATCTCATAACCTTGTTGGCTATGATGTAACAACCAGTCTGGACTATCTCTGGTAATATGGGGTCGATTACTGTTGTGCATCCCCCTCTCTTTGTGTTGAATTTTTCATACAGGTTGAGCTCTCCTTTCTTTTTTCCATGCTTACCAGGACCCTGGAATCCTTTAGACACATATTCTCCTTCAAAGGACATTCCTGTAAGCTAATGGATGTCTTCAACATGGAATGGATACTGCTTATCCAACTAGAGACTTCTATCATGTACTCTACTTATCAGAAATTTTGTGCACCGCACAACCTCACTAGTGGTACTGAATACTGGTAGGTCTCTAAGGTTCATGATGGTTGAATTGAATAAGTTTACAAAGTTTGGTTTTGGCATGAATTACATGCCTCTGATCCTGTCTGGAACCATCTCCAAAAACACATCTATGTGCATCTGGGGGAACAAAACTGGATCTGTTAGGTCAAGATCGAGGAGCTTAACATGCTCCACCTTCCCTTTGAGATCACCCATGACCTCAACTCGGGGGTCGTAGGGCTCGTCTGGTACTGCTTCTTTAGTCATGCCACTTCAACTTTCTATGGATATCGACATTCACACTCTTGTGGCAAGCTAAGGGCTAGGGTCACGACTACAAATTTCACAATTGTACAGACTATTTTGTTCTACTAAATTCAGAAATGGCTATGTTCTTTGAAAATGATGCATTCTCAGTCGAGTTCTCAGGGCCTTATACTTGGCTTAGCGAGAAAGTTTAGCAATAACTATTTTTCATCATGACCGTATGGACGTAACTAGATCTGAGTTGTCTAACGGGACAGTTTAACGGGGTAAGTCCTATTGCGCGATTTTGGAATTTACTTACTTGTGTGAGTGGGATAGGGACGTGGCTGATTTCAGACCTTTTTGTTTGACGAGTGGGTATCTCAGCACGAACTTCGATAGCATCTTTACGTATCACGGCTTTATGGATTAACTAACTTCAGATGGGGTATCGTAATGGCAATAAAGGTTGTGACTAGACTGGGTTCGTGTGGCACATGGACTCAGATCGTATTCAGATTCGTTCTCCGTTCCACCACAAAGGAGGTCCCCGTCATATTAATGACTGACATTAATGGATTATCTTATGTTTCAGATCATGCATTGTTGAGTCATTAGCTCTGTAACAAACAATGCTTAAACAGAAAATGAACTATGTGTCATGGCACAATAATGTGCACATCGAATTTATTAACTGAATTTACAAAAAACTTCAAAAAACTCAAATCTAACTATTATACATGCTCCTTCGAACTAGAGAAATAGTCCCTTTTTCTCAGTTTTGAGATATATAGGGCTTCAAGCAAGTGCCATTCACCCATCATGGCTACAACACACCATCTGGTTGCGTTATTCTAACTGCTCATGAGGTTCGGATCTCCGCAATTAAAAATGGTCCCAACCAGTGCATGCGCAGCGTGCCAGGATGCTTCTGGTACCGACTATCATAGAGTAGGACCCTTTCTCCTTACGTAAATACCTTGGTATTAATGTGCTTGTCATGCCAATATTTTTGTCTTGATTTTTCAACTGATTGATGGAAGTTTGCAAGAAATATGGTCTCCTCAATTTCTTGTAACTCCATAAGTCTTTGTGCAATGGATTCCTCTTCTGACATATGTGTGATTTGTGCAATATACAAAATTGAAGTGATGAATTATGTAGGCACCATTACTTCTCTCCCATAAACTAGTTGGAATGATGTATACCTGTGGAGTTTCTTTATTGTTTTCCTATAAGACTAGAGTACTCTTGGGACTCTGTCATCCCAATCCTCCCAGTTTGCGCAATAGACCTTTGTCAACCCTCTTCCCAGAATATTATTGAAGGCTTCGACCGTTCCATTCGCCCGTGGGTGGTAGGGGCTACTTTTGTTATGTTGGATCAAGAACTCTATTGTAAGCATTGCTATAGTGCTACTAATTAAATGAACTCCTTGATCACTGGTTAGGATCCTAGGACATCCAAAACGAGTGATAATATTCTCGAAGATGAACCTGGTAGCAGTATTGATCGAATAGTCCTGAACCATTGTTGCTTCATCCCAACATGTAAGGCAGCCAGTTGAGGTGATGATGTACCTAGCCTTTGAATGCTTGGTTGTGGAGTTGATTGGTCCAATGAATTCAACTGCCCATTTCTCAAATTCTTATAGATATCTAATTGGTTGCAGTGGTAATTCATCTCGGCATGACGGCTTACCCACTCATTGAAAAACATCACATGATCTAGCATATACCTTTGCATCCTTGAAGAGTGTTTCCCACCAAAGTCTAGTTTGTATAACTTTATGTGCAATGGCCTCTCCTCCTACCTAACCTCCCGCAAATCCACTATGGCATTCCCAGAGTATATCATGTCTTTCACGATCCATGACACATCTTCTGAAGATACTATCTAGTCCTAGTTTATACAATTGTCTGACGATCAATTGGGAGTTTGCTGCTCTAAAAACCATATGGTGTTTCTGGGTTGCGGAATATGTTTCTGGGAAATCCCCTGTGCTTAAGAAGACTGCTATGTACTCCAGATACTCTAGTATGGCCTCAATCCAAAACAAGTTTGCATCTGGGAGTTGGTCATCTAATGCTCTGCCACTTTCCCCTGACTCTAATCTGGACAGGTGATCAGTTCCTACGTTGCATATTCTCGTCTTAATGATAACTTCAAAGGAAAATTACTGAAATAACAACAACCATATACAAATTATCCCTTCCAAAACATGTTTGTTAACTAGATATTTCAATGCAGGATGATCAGTAAAGAACTTGAAATGAGAACCTAACAAATAATGTCTAAATTTCTGCAAAGCATAAATCATGGCTAAGCCCTCCCTTTCTGTTGTTGTGTAGTTGTGCTCTTCTTGTGACAACTTTCGACTCACAAAATAGATAGGATGATCCATAGCTCCATCTCTAGGTTGCATTAAGATATCTCCTAAGGCAATTCTTGAAGCATCTACATAGACGTGAAATTCATTCTCCTAGTTTGGGAACATCAGAATCGATGTTGTGTTGAGCTTCTCCTTGAGTGTCTCAAATGATTTATCACATTTTGGATTCCATTGGAACGTTTCAGCCTTTTTCAGTAGGTTTTCCAGAGGTGCAGTGATGTTGGAATATCTTTGGATGAACCTACGATAGTAACCTGTGTGTCCTAGTGTGGAGTGCAACTGTTTATCACTCGTAGGTGGTAGCATATTCACAGTGACCGCAACTTTTGTTGGGTGTACCAATACTCCTTCTCGACATACTATGTGTCCCAAAACTTTCCCATGTAGTACACAGAAGATACACTTTATGAGATTCAATGAGACTTGCAATTCTCTACACCTGTCAAACATTAGCCGTAGAAATGCTACATGTTCCTTGAGCAAGATATATATTGTCCAATCATCCATATAGACTTCTATAAATTTGTGAATGAACTCGATAAAAGATTCTATTACAATCCTGGAAAAAATTGTAGGGGTGTTCTTTAAGCCAAATGGCATCACATTGTATGTGAAAGATCCCCATTCTATTATGAAAGTGGTCTTCTTTTTGTCCTCTTTAGCGATCCTGACTTGGTGGTACCTTGAGAATCCATCTGTGAATGAGTATGTTGCCTTCCCCGCAACATGTTTTAGCACCTCATCAATAAAAGGTGTTGGGAAATGGTCATGCACACAGGCAAAGTTAAGGCTTCTATAGTCTACACAGACTCCAATATCATATGTGCCTTTCTTGCTTTGAATAACTATTGGGATGACCGATTCTTCTTCTTCTACTGCAAAAATGAGTCCTCCTAACATATTATCTATATCCTTCTTAAATTTCTCTTTTACTCTAGGGTCAATATGATATGGTCTATGTCTGACAGGATTGGATCCTAGTTTCAATTCAATTTTCATTTCTCTCTCCCATAACTCCTTTGATTCCCTTTAACTCCGAAAAAGTCTTTGGGAACAAATCCTCGTATTCCCTCAACAAACTCTATATTTCTTGATTGGTTTTCTCATCCTAGTAGTCTCCCACCATAGCTATATTGGGTTGCTCTGTGGTCCCTATATTGATTTTGCACAGTTTTAATGGGTGGTTGTAGGAGCTATCAGTCTGGTTAGGTATGGTGTTCTGGATTTCTCCATTCCCCTCTGTCTCTTTGATGGCTAGGTTTCTCAATTCCTCTAAGTCATATAGGATTTTTGAATCCCTGCTAATCTGATAGCATTCTATAGGTTCCTTAGTTGAGGGCAAGTGAAGGTTAGTCTAGAGTTCTTGGCTATGTTTGGCACATACCACTAAGTCAGATTTTTTATTACCGTTATCTGTAAAAATAGATTCTTTGATCTTTTGCAGGACTACGTCAAGCTCAGGGTACTTACTTGTAAATGAGAATTCCTTGCAAAAATGAGCTGCCATTGTTTTCCAGTGGTTGGTCTATCTTCTGGTTTCCTCATGTATGAACCAAGATTTTGGGATTGGACCTAGAGAGTGGGGAAATATCTAAACCCAGAAGTGAGAGGGCATCCCCTCAGCTTGCCACTGTGTCATGCACTGTTCAATGTGCACTCTAGGATCCGATACTCCACTGAACAGTTGTGCAACTTGGATATCTGTCTGCATCTCTAATTCCAGCAACTCCTTATTCTAGAACCTATACTTGATAGCTTGCTTCATCTTGTCCCAAGTTTTAAGTAAGGATTTATGATTAGCCCACCATCTGGTAAAGGTGTTATGAAGAGATACATCTAGTACCGAGATTCTTTGATCTTCTACTACATTTCCCTCCATGTTGAGCAGAAAATTATCTAGTTTAGAGGTGCCATTTTATACTGGGTGTTCTCTAACTTCGGTCCCAACCCATCTAGTTACTCTGACAGTTACGCATATTCTTGAGAATATTTTGTACGAACCTTTTTTCCAATTGTCAAAAGCCAATTTTGAATCTTTGTCTACTGATTGTATGCTTCTCCAACTTATTGATCCATCAGTAGTAGGATTTATATAATCATCTCTTGTTCCTATTGTTACGGTGTACAACTGGTCCAAGTATTCTCCCTCCATATTATTGTCTATTGGCTCTTTATACCTGGGTCCTACATATGGATCCAAAGGTTGAACTACCTTGATTCCATCGGCCTCAAAGGTCATCGTGTCTTTCTTTAAGTGGATGACTGCATATTTATCATAGGCCCAATCAATCCCAAGTAGTGCAGAGTAAGGGTCCTTATCTCCCATGATCTCAATGACTTCAAAGTAAACCACTGTCTTTACTCCTGCAACATCTATTACCACATTCTCCAGTCTTCCAATGGGGAAGATACAGTATTGGTTTTCCATTCTTAACTGAATTGGGGAATATGTCAACCTAGGTTTTCCTAAGGATTCCCAGGTCTTCTTAGACAGAATGTTCACATTGGATCCTAGATTCAACATGATGTCCTTAATCTTAAATTCATCTAACTGGGCTACTAGTCTGAATTCTTTTCCAGTTCGTACTTTTCTTCTTTGCACTCTCTTAGTACTCTTCTCAAGAAGATTATCCCTTATTCTTGCTTCTAGGGGTTCTTCGTTCCCTAAAACTAGGTATAACACATTGCGCAACTTTTCTGTTAGTTGATCATTCCCCAGAATGTCAGAGAATAATTGAAACCAAAGGTCAACTACATTTTGAGGTTGCTCAGGTTGTCTCGGTATGATTACAGGGTTTCTGGGTGCAGGGGGTGAAGTAGGGACTTTCACTATCTTAGGATACCCAATAGGTTATGGGGGTTTCTCTTGTATCTCAGGGCTATCTGAAATACTTCTATGACATATTTAAAGAACAAATTTGTTTTTAGAGGGTCGTATATGTCTTCGTTAGGTGCTTCTTTCTAGATCTGAGGTAGAGTATCAGCATCAGCTCCTATCTTCGCTCCTCCTCGAGTAATTGTTGGGTATGTGTTATATTCTTTGCATGTGTGTGTCTGGGCACGTCATATATGACAACTGCGTCTAACGATCCCTCGCACTAGTTTTTTCTATTTTTAGCGGATTTTTCTATTTTTAGCAATTTTGTAAATTAATCCTGGATTAAGGGATTAGGGTTTTGGTATCTACGGAATACCTAAAACCATTATATATATATATATATTGTATAGTGAATGGTGAAATTCGATATAATGAATATAAGAAAGGTTTTCTCGGTTGAGGGTTTCTGGTATAAATCTTTGTGTACTATGTGAATGAGCCATTGATTAATTTATTTTTTGCTTAAGAATATATATGCATTGCTTTACTTCACGAGTTTAAAACTTACATGTGGTATCAGAGCTCGTTTTTGGCTTCATAGGGATGCCTTTGTTGTTGAGGGTTTGGCTCGGTCTTGATAGATCAATTTTATATTG
>SNQJ01S0050775.1:27768-46433 GCA_010110895.2 Picea sitchensis | reverse complement strand
GTTTAATATGCATGGAAGTAAACCGGTCAAGGTTCCTATTCCTATAGGTGTAAAGTTATCTACATATCAGTGTCCCAAGACACATGAAGAAGAAGAGGACATGTCCCATGTTTCGTATGCCAGTGCAGTTGGCAGTTTGATGTATGCAATGGTCTGTACTAGACTAGACATTGCACATGTAGTGGGAGTTTTGAGTAGGTATATGTCAAAACCAGGGAAGGAGCATTGGACAACAGTAAAGAGGGCCTTCAGGTATTTCCGTGGCACTGCCAATTATGGATTGTGCTACCAAGGAAGACCAAGATTGGACAAAGCGGCGGACATACATGGCTTTGTTGATGTAGATTGGGCTGGAGATCTAGATCACGGAAGATCTACAAGTGGGTATGTGTTTAACCTATTTGGAGGAGCAATTAGTTGGATGAGAAAAAGACAGGTTGTAGTGGCACTCTCAACTACAGATGTTGAATACATGGTAGCCACTCATGCAAGAAAGGAAGCAGTATGGTTACAGAGATTGTGTTCAAGTATTGGGTTGGTACAACAAGCAGTGAGATTATATTGTGACAGTCGGAGTGCAATATTCCTGGAAAAGAACCTAGCTTATCATTCAAAGACAAAGCATATTGATGTTCAGTATCACTTTGTGAGAGACATGGTTGAGGAAAAGAAAGTGTTGCTGGAAAAGGTTGACACTTTGAAGAATGTTGCAGATTCATTGACAAATTCTGTGAACACAAAAAAGTTATGTTGGTGTAGAGTATTGACAATCCCTCTAATAGTGCTCTTTGTGTCGTGTGCATCGGGCGCTTCCTAGGGGGGGGCAGGTATGCCCCCCCCCAGGTTACGCGTAACGTTCAGCACCAGACGGTAGTCCAGGGTAGCGCCTCGAAAAAAAAAATTGGGTGTTTTTTTCTATTTTTAGCAGATTTTGCTATTTTTAGCGGTTTTCTAAATTAATCCCGGATTAAGGGATTAGGGTTTTGGTATCTACGGAATACCTAAAAACATTGTATATATTGTATAATGAATGGTGAAATTCCATATAATGAATATAAGAAAGGTTTTCCCGGTTGAGGGTTTCCAATATAAATCTTTGTGTACTATGTGAATGAGCCATTGATTAATTTATGTTTTGCTTAAAATCTATATGCATTTGTTTACTTCACAGGTTTAAAACTTACAGGGAGGTTGGGCACAAGTCCCAAGGACCATGAACTGGTCAACTAAGATAGTTGTTAGGGTTTGGGACCTTTTGTAGTTGTTAGTTAGTTAGAATTGGTCCATTTTTTATCAAAACCATTGTATGTTCAGCATATCTTATATAAAGGCTTCCTATTCTACTAAATAAGACGAATGGTTCATTTTGCTTACTCATTTCCTATGTTGTTTTTGTCTTTCTCTGTGAATGTTCTTTGGCTTTCTCTGCAATATTACAGATTGGTTTGGTAATTAGATTATTTATAGTAGTTTTTCTTATCTTCATTCATGGTAGGATCATTTCATTCCCTGTGAATATGACCAGGATCATTACCCCCTGTGGTTGGGGTTTCTTGCATTTCAAGCTAATTTTCATCCATTTGATGGCTTGTTTCTCCATTAATTCAATATGTTCCTTATTTTGTATGCCCATTTTAACTCCCTTAGGGAAAATAATTCCTTAATTTTTTCAATAATTCCTTAATTTTTTCCCTTTAATTGTCCACTTATTATTTTTCTTTTCAACCCCATTTTTTCTTGATTTTCTTCATCCCTAAACTCTCTTTACCCCTTTAATTAATTATTTTTATTTTTCCTTAGTCATTCCTTTAATATTTCTCTAATTCTTTCCCAACATTCATTTATAACGATGTGTGATTTAAATATGCTCTTCCCCTTTCATCACTACTTTAAAATGGTATTTTAATTATTAATTTAAATCCTACTTCAATAAAAACTTTATCAATTATCATTATTTCTCTAAGTTAATTGTCAATTTTTTTATTATTTTGTTATTATTCATTATTTTAATTATTTTTTGTTATTTTTAATTATATTGATCAAATTTTTCTCAAAGATCAATTATAACGAACATTGCATTAAAATTTTGTTTATGGGGAACATTGATTTTTTTTTGTTATTAATATTTTTATTTACTTTTTATATACATGGGTTTATTATTTAATGTTTACTATGTATATATTTAATTAACGGGGTTATAGAGCAGGACCTAGTTAACAGGGTTATAATGCATGTCTAGCTCATAACCACTTGAACTAACCCTTGGGGCTTGTTTAATATATATAGTGTGTGTGTGTGTGTCAAGGGGGATTTACTCTTTATATATATTTTTAAATCTTCCTCATAACAATTTATTAATAAACTTTAAGGGTGCTAGGTGTTTATTATAGAGTAGTTAGGATAAATTTCATACAATCAATGATGGATTTATCTTTTATTTTTTATTTATTTATATATGGTCAAGTGAAATTTTGATGATGGTTATTTGTTTTTCATGCCCCTGGGAGGGGACTATTTAAATTTCTTAAATTTCACNTCAACCCCATTTTTTCTTGATTTTCTTCATCCCTAAACTCTCTTTACCCCTTTAATTAATTATTTTTATTTTTCCTTAGTCATTCCTTTAATATTTCTCTAATTCTTTCCCAACATTCATTTATAACGATGTGTGATTTAAATATGCTCTTCCCCTTTCATCACTACTTTAAAATGGTATTTTAATTATTAATTTAAATCCTACTTCAATAAAAACTTTATCAATTATCATTATTTCTCTAAGTTAATTGTCAATTTTTTTATTATTTTGTTATTATTCATTATTTTAATTATTTTTTGTTATTTTTAATTATATTGATCAAATTTTTCTCAAAGATCAATTATAACGAACATTGCATTAAAATTTTGTTTATGGGGAACATTGATTTTTTTTTGTTATTAATATTTTTATTTACTTTTTATATACATGGGTTTATTATTTAATGTTTACTATGTATATATTTAATTAACGGGGTTATAGAGCAGGACCTAGTTAACAGGGTTATAATGCATGTCTAGCTCATAACCACTTGAACTAACCCTTGGGGCTTGTTTAATATATATAGTGTGTGTGTGTGTGTCAAGGGGGATTTACTCTTTATATATATTTTTAAATCTTCCTCATAACAATTTATTAATAAACTTTAAGGGTGCTAGGTGTTTATTATAGAGTAGTTAGGATAAATTTCATACAATCAATGATGGATTTATCTTTTATTTTTTATTTATTTATATATGGTCAAGTGAAATTTTGATGATGGTTATTTGTTTTTCATGCCCCTGGGAGGGGACTATTTAAATTTCTTAAATTTCACGTGGAGTCTCAGACTAATTAAATTTCATCAGAGCCTAGAACTAATTAAACTTCTTGTACTGTTATACTTAGTCCCCCAACAAACCATTGTCCAACTCCTTTTAGTGTGTGGTCTAGGTAGGTTACACATTATATTAAACTAAGTACCTAGAATTTATGACGTGTACTCTATGGAGTGGAATGTCAATAGGACAAGTTAGGATTTCATATGCCTTGTAAGTTTTGATGTAATACATCTAACAACGACAAAAAAAGTCACGTGGGACGTCAAATTCCAGGCCTGCTGTGTATAATCCTAGTGTTTGGGGAATTTTTCTAGCTTTAATAAAATTTAACGTGGATAGTTCTTTATCCCAAGTCAACCTTAAAATGGGGAATGTTGGGTCAATCTTCACTAGATCATAGAGTAGTTAGGATAACTTCGAGACAATCAATGATGGGTTTATTGTGTTTACACGCCCATGGTATTGGGTAATACATGGTATTTGTTTATGGTGTTTCATATGATGAAGCCTATTTAACAGGTTGGGATACTCCATTGTAATATGCCTCTTTGTATAGGCCCCTTAGGAGTTAGCCTATTAGGGCATATAGGCTGATGTGGCCACTCTAGCCTCAGGTGCATAATGTAGACATGATTTGGTGTAACCATCCAACCAAGTAGAGCTCATTCATTTTTTACACGCCCATGGTATTGGGTAATACAAGGTATTTGTTTATGGTGTTTCATATTATTAAGCCTATTTAATAAGTTGGGATACTCCATTGTAATATGCCTCTTTGTATAGTCCCCCTAGGAGTTAGCCTATTAGGGCTTATAGGCTCATGTGGCCACTCTAACCTCGAATGCATAATGTAGACATGATTTGGTGTAACCATCCAACCAAGTAGAGCTCATGTATCGTAATCAGTATTCTTAACTGAAGAATACATTTAGGCTTTGGAGTGTCCAATTTTTCTCCCATAATGTTTTTCATTGGAAATCATCTTTTTTTTGTAGTTTATTGTGTTCCTTTCATTTGTTTGCACCTAACTTATTTTAAGTTTTGTATATGGTTAGAGTCTTATTTTTCCTTCAAATGTGGACCCATCAATATATTGTTTACATTTACATTTATCGTACAATGAAAATTGAAAGATTCTTATTTGCTTCTCTTCCAAGCTATGAATTTGACTCTCCAATCAGCATGGAAACCTTCCCTCTGCATTCGTTCCACTGTATCAACTGAATTCGTTGAAATATTCTTCAGTAGAGATGACCTGCATCCATTCGTGCTCCTTCTCTATGTTCTACGCATAGAAAAACTCCCAACATCGACATGGGAGAATTTTGAAGTAAAAAACTATCAATCAAAGGAGACCCTAGCTCGACAAGTACAATTTCCAAACCCCTTTCAATACCTAAGCATGGTTTTTATTTTATTTTATGGACTTGCATGCCCTAAAATTAATGCTTATTATTGGTGCCAAACAATTTAGTGATATAGGGAAAACAAGAGCACTTCGATGGGGAGAGGAGGGTGATGCTTATTCAGATTGATATGCAAACATGCAATCATCTTCTAGTGCAAGGGGGGATGTATGTGTTCTTGTGCAGTGTACAATGTACATATTTTGTTGCTGACAGGAGCACAAATAAACTCGAAGTTGTATTGGCATCTAAAATTTTAGGAATATGATCATCATTCATTATAGAAGGGGGTTTCTCTTTTTCTATAGGTACAAGTTCAGAATTGGGATGAAAAGGTGCTTTAGATTTTGCAGGTATTACTAATTTAGTGACTATCGACGTCAAGATATAAAAAATGCTGATTTTTTTACCTCATGGTCATGGTTTTCAGTTCACCAGAAAGTTTAGGGTTACTCGTTATGAGTGAAGTAATTTTTTAAAGATAGGATCGAGTGTTCTATGGGGGGCAGGGACAATGTTTATCAATGAAGTGATAAATCTTGTGAGAGTGTCATGTCAAAGTATATTTCCTTGAAAAACTCTCTTGGTGATAGTTTAGTGATAGTGGTGGTTCTCTCCTTGAATGCTAAATTCTCTAGGATTCAAACTCCTAGCACCTCAAGGGATTTAAAAGAATGGCCTTCTCTTCCATCTCAAGGAAAAGTGGTCACTAGAGAGGATGGGATAGTGGTGAGTCTTAGTTAATATTTGAAGGATCCACAACTAATTGTTAATCTAGGAAATCCCTCCCTTGATGTTGCTTGTCCCATCAATTGGTGCCCCTGATTTGGTTGTCAAGAGTATAGAGTAAGCGAAAGTTACCTCTTAAAAAAATTGAGGAACCTATAGTGGCTTTGTATAGAGGGGAATTTAAGGTTTGCCTACCTTATTCAAATTCTATGATTCATAAGCCATTGCTAGAGTCAGATGACTTTAATTTTTTCATAGAGGATAATAAATAGAATTTTAAAAGGACTAGCTTTCCCAGGGGGTGATTCTATTTTCCTTTATTTAATTTTAATGTTAGAGCTTGTTGTGTTACAAATTCGTACTTGGATTATTTCTAGTAGTTTTGTTTATCTGCATTCATTGTTGGTGGATTTCAATCCCCGTGACTATGACCAGGATCATTACCTGCTATAGTTGGATTTTCCTGCATTTCCATATAATTTTCATCCATTTGTTGGCTTGCTTGTGCATTGATTCAATAAGTTCCTTATTTTGTATGTCCATTTTAACTCTCTTAGGAAAATCCATAAGTGCGTGTAGGTGGATCTCAAGCATAAGATCCCTTCTTTTATTAATGTTTTTTATTTCACTACTTGAATCTTTAGAATTCCTATTATCCATGTCGAACTCAAAATCACCTCATTAGAGATTTTCCTCTTTGAAATTCATGACTAGGTGACAGAGCGGGTGAGGGTAGTTGATCTGCAATACTGCAAAGGAAGCCAAAGAACATACACATAGAAATACTAAACAACACAACATATGAGTCAGAAAAATGAACCATTCATCTTATTTAGTAGAATAGGCAGCATTTATATAGGATGGGCTGAAGATATTGTGGTTCTGATCAAAAGTGGACCAATTCTAACTAACCAATAGCTAGAAAAGGTCCCAAACCCTAACAACTATCTTAGTTGACCAATTCCTAGTCATTGGGACATGTGTCAAACCTCCCAGGTAGAGATGCACTCCATATGGCCTTTGTGGTGAAGTGTGTTGCATATGGACGGAGGTGCACCTTTGTGGTAATGCCACATTGGTATTCCTTAATGTGTGTTCTCTCCATTGTGGGGGAGTGCTCCTTCTAGCCTTCCCCAATTCCTCCCTGTTTAAGCCTGGAAGTGTCTCAACTTCCATGAGAAACTGCGGAAACTACTGAGACATGGAAAGTTGTGATAGCCATGTAGCTTGGGCTAGAAGTTGACCCTTGCAAACCACTAGAAAGGAAGTGTGTTTTTGAGTGTGATTAGTGGTGTTGTGTGTATCCAACACTGTATCCTGAAGGGGAGGTGGTTGTCAATATGGAACCAACTCATAGGGGTGTGAGATGGTGACATCTTATTTCAAGAGGGGAGGCTCATATCATTTGAGACTGTTCACATTTACCACATCATGAATACCCAATTGTGGCAGAAAGTAGAGGCAATAAGAATTGTCTCCAACCTGTTGCAGAACTTTGTAAGGACCATAGAGAAGGGATTTCATCTTGTGATAATGTTGGGACTGAAAGCATTGGTGCTCCATGTGAAACTAGACCATGTCACCAAGGGAAAAAGAGATTGGCTTCATGTGCACATCATGACAAGGCTTATAATGTTGTTGGGATGTTGTAAAGCCTAAAAAAATTGAGCTTGTTTATGAGCCAAGGTTTTCAAAAAGGACGAGGTAGAGGTTTTCTCTTTTTGTTGTCGATAAGTACCAAAAGGTTGGAGTTGTAAAGGAAACTCATAACGGGCAGAAGGTTGATACCTAAAGCAAGATTTGAAAGGGGAAAAGACAATATAAACATGATTTTCCCTATTATAACCATGTTGGACAATGTGGAGGGTGGCATCCCATTGTTTATATTTGGTAAACTAAATGCAGAGGGCATGGACTGGGCTATGGTTAAAAACTTCAGTTTTTCCATCCATCTATGGATGGAAAGAAGTGGAGTATTTGAGGTGACACCCCAAGAGAGACCAAAGAGTTTTCCAAAATATACTGAGGAATGGGTATCATGATCAAAGATAATGTTGGAGGGGAGACCAAAATGAATCCACACATGAGTCAAAAAGAGATCCGCAGTTTGAGCAGAAGTAGTAGTCTTAGTGCAAGTGATAAAAATGGAAATTTTGGAGAATCGAAACACAACCACCCAATTGGCCTCATGCTGACAAAAGGTCATGGGAAGACTGGCGATGAAGTCCATAGAGATAGATTCCCAGGGAAGGGAGGAAATAGGTAAAGGTTGATACATGCCATACTTGCGGTTGGTCGACTTATGTTGACTGTAGAGGGTACAAGCTCAAATAAATTTCTCAACTTGGCACTGTAAAGAGGACCAAAAGAAGTGCATTAAAGATGCTGAGTATTTTTTAATGTGTCGAAGTGCCCACCATAAGAGGAGGTGTGGGATTCACGAATGAGAACAAGGTGATCATCAGTAGTAGGCACACATTGCTTATCAAGATTATACAACCAACCATTTTGAATGTGGTATTCTAAGAAAGGGGTCTTTTAATGACAGTAGGTCATTTCAAGGCAATCCAGATGGTACTAAAAAAAGGGTCAGAGGCATACAAAGGCTTCCAATCTTCATACACAACACAATGGACATAAAACATTTGAAGTATCTGGGGAGTGGGGTGGCTAAGAATATTATCCATGCAATTGGTGGCCCCTTTCTTATATTTAATGACCAAGTGGAACTACTGTAGATAGGAAGCCCACTTCAAGTGACATTGTTCCTAGATCTTAGACTGAGAATTAATAAAAATCAAAGGATGATGATCAGTATGAAGAATGGTATCCTTACCCAAGATATAGTGGTGCCAATGTTACAAGGCCTAGAACAAGCTATATAATTCTTTCTCATAGGTACTATAGTGTTTTTTGGCTTGAGTCAATGCTTCAGAATGATAATCAATGGGATGTCCTCCATGTTTAAGAACTACACCAATTGCATGTTGAGAGGCATTGGTCTCAATTTCAAAAGGTTTCTGAAGATCAGGAAAATGAAGGATAGGTGTTGAACAAAGGGCCTCTTTAAGGCGCTGGAAATTCTATTGACCACCAAATTCCAAAGAAAAGTGGATTGATTGGTAAATTGATGAAGGGGCTTGGCCAACTGAGAGAAGCGAGGAATGAATTTCTTGTAAAAATTGATGCCACCAAGAAAAATTTTAACGGCTAGCCCAGATTGAGGAGTAGGCCATTATGCTAGAGCCTGAACTTTAGAAGCATCAGGACAAACACCTTCCTGATCAATGAAAAACCCAAAATAAGAGCCAAAATTATGGAAAAAGGAGGACTTGTGTTCCTTGAACTGAAGGTAATTGGTACACAACAATTGGAATACATTGCATACATGTTGTAAGTGTTCCTCTCAAGTCTTACTAAAGACCAGAATCTCATCCAAATAGATGACCACAATGCGGCCCAACAGAGGACAAAATATATCATTGATGAGCCTCTGGAATGTGGCAGGGGAATTTGTGAGGCCAAAAGGCATCACCATCCATTCATAGAGCCCAAATATGGTTTTAAAATTTGTTTTCCAAGTGTCGGTAGTAGCCATGTGCACTTGGTAATAGCTCCACATTATATCCATATTTGTAAAATGCAATGCCCCTTTGAGCTGATCAAGCAATTCTTCAATATGAGGGAGAGGATAGATATTTTTTATAATAATCTTGTTGAGAGTACGGTAATCAGTGACTAAATTCCACTTGCCACTCTCATTTTTTGGAACAATGAATTTGGGGGATGCACAAGAAGAGAACCTGGGTTATATATGGCCAACATTGAGAAGTTATAAGAGTTGGCATTGAATTTTCTTGACCTCACGGGGAGCCAAATTGTACGAATGGGAATTAGGAAGAGCGACACGAGAAATGAGGTCAATAGAATGCTCAATGGGGCGTTGAGGTGGAAGGCCTTCTGAAGGGGAAAACACATTAGAAAATTCTAAGAGAACAATAAACATATCAAGTGCAATGGAATCTAGTTTTTGAACTAGATTAATAATGCACACAAACCATAAGGAGGGGGATTTATTGAGGCTTCCTTGGTGGACGACAGCTTGGCTAGAGAGCAGAGGAGTATCTTTCAAGATGAAGAGGTAAGAACATAAATTTGACCATCTTGTTTGAGGTGATACCGATGCGTTCGAGCATGATATATGACATCATGATATTCCTTTTATGGGATTCTGAAAAGAAGATCCGTAAAATCCAATGGAGACATATCACAAAGGACATAATCACGGAAAGGTCCAATGGAAAAGGTGACAGCACAACACCGTGTGACCATGAGATGAGGTATGTCCTTATGAACCCACCCTAATTGATAATGATAGGGATGAGGGTTGGTGGGTAGGTTTAATAGGTTCACCAAATCTTGAGCTACAAAATTCTTCTAGCTACCATTATCAACAATGAGTGTAGCAAGAGACTATTTGATTTGGAAATTGTGGGTGAAGAGAGGGGTAGACGAGGCAGCATTAGAATCAGTAAACATCAAAAGTGAAAAGGGGTATGAATCCATTGTATTTTCTAAAGATATTGGCTCAAAATGAGAGGGCGCTAAAGATGATGACTTGGGAGTATCGACAAAAATAGTTTTGGCAGTAGATGGATTCTGTAGGACACAAAAATTGGCGATGTTATGAAAATACAACTTATGGAATGTGCACCATTTAGCATAATTAAGGGAAGAGGGAGACTCTAGAGAGGAGAGTGCAGAGGAGGATTTAGGAAGAGATTGAGGGGATTTCAAGTGAGGGGATATCTTACACTCAATTGCTAGAGCGTGGGAGAAATCTTTATCCAGAGAACTAATATAACAAAGATCCACCTCCCTGCATAAAAAATTCAATAAAATAGAATTAAACTTTACTATGAGTACCTCTTCAAATTCTTGAAAATGAAGTTGGATGCGGAGCCTAGTGAATATTTCAATGTCTTGTTGTACATACTGGCCTGAGAATTGGAAGAGCTGCAACCAACAAGCCAAAAGATTATGATGGTAGTGAGGAGGATAGAATCTGTTACGAATCGCTTAACAAAGATCTTCCCAAGTGCCAATAGGAGGAGTAGAATATGAGGCAGATGCCTTCAAATCAACAATGAGTTGGGTCCCAATGGGTAGATTATCCCACCAGGCTTAGGAAATGCCTTCCATTTGTAATCTATCAATTTGAATCTTCTCCTCGTCAGAGATGTCATGATGAGAGTTGTAGTATGTAGAGAGACTTCGAATCCAGGAATCCACAATGTCCCCATTGATATGCCTATATAACTTAGGAAGTTGGAAGTGTGCATCCAGTTGGAAAGGAGATGGATTCTAAAGTTGTAATGTAATAAGCTCATGAAGTTCCAAAGCCAAATATTGCATAAGGGAAGAGTTGACAAAAGAGGCATCATCCTCTAAAGTGTCTCTTCTTAGAGGCATGATCTTCATAAAATAAGGTTTCTCCGTGTTATCGAACAAATCGGTAAGTGCGGACACAAACTGATCTCCCTAGTTTCACCCCAAAACTAGAACAAAACAAGACAGTATATTAAAATTTTCTTAGATTTTAGTTACCAAACAAGAAGAGGATCCAAAACATACATTTTAAATGTTGTAGACCTGACCTCACCAATGTGATCCCAGCACCGTCATAAGGCTTATGGAGAAATATCTACAAAGAAACACAAGCCAACGAAGACAAGAATAACAGAGTCTATTCGATATGAAACTATGTATGTGATCAAGGAATCATACAATATGGATAAATAATGTTCATATAGGAAATAAAAACTATATATGCATTAAAGAATGTGGAAGAAAGGTACAACTAGATGCCTTGATGTTGTCAGGTTCCTTCTAAAATTTCCTTGCTTCCCACACACTTCTGGTCCAATGCATTCTGAGACTGTAAGTTTGAAGATACTAACAATATATCTTGACAACATAAATCAGAATCCTATCGTAAGCCCTTCATCTTAGAATTCTCAAGCCAAAATTCTAGTAACTCATTAGCCCTTCTCAAAGCTAACCTCAAATCTGACACAAAAAAGCTAACTTTCCCACGAGAACTCCCCGCCTTTTATAAGTTGAAAAGGATAGGGTGAGGAGGTTAGGATGATCCCATGAGATCATGGATGTGACTCAGATCCAAACCGATCGAAGGCCACCTCACCCTCAAAGCTTCTATTCTAGAAGTGTCGAGAAGATTCACTTTTTCTTCTTACGGACAATCGTCGCACCCTTAACACTTAGAAAACTGTGACAATGTCGCAAGACACTGTGGTGCAACCTGCATCGATCCTAGATCGTCATACCCTTAACATTGATCAAGGTGGGACGATCCTTCTTTACAAGGTTTTTTACAAAGGAAAAGAAAATGTCATCTCTCTGGGAAAGTTCATCTTCATTCTTCTTCAGGGATTAAGGAAATTGATCCTTATTAAGACAAAGGATAGGTGTACATTATTAACGGTCATAGGGGTGATGAAAATAATGTGTAAAATTAAGCCCCCCAAAGTATGAAGTTAGAACAAAGTGATAGCTGAAATACTTTGTCTAGTGTGTGTTGGGAACAAGGAATACGTTGGTTGGAAACCTGCCAACAAACAAAGAAAATACAGTACAATAATATATCATCACTGAGGTAGGAATTCCCATACTCAGAGTAAAAATGACTCAAAGCTTAAATGTCTACATGCAAAGATCCATGTCAAGTAAGACAGGTCATGGCCACCAAACATACACTTTGGATCCATGCCAATATGACTCAAATCTGAACATAGCCACCAAAAATACACTGTGGATCTATGCGTTAAAGACTCAAATTTGAGCATAGCCATGAGACATACATTGTGGATCTATGAAACAGTACAATCTGAATATACTCCAACGCAAATTGAATCTATCAGAAAAGATCCAGGTTCTTCATCTCCACCATTCTACAGTACGAATCTAACCATGTGAATACATGTGTTGAAGTCGAACATGGTAGAAACAACTTGATTACCGATCATTAATGAATATCGTTAACAAGTGTGAGGGAAATCACCATTAATGTCAATCACTCCCAAGGTATAGTAGTAAAATCCAACGGGTGCAAATTTGTGAGCTGAAGTCGAACACTCGACGGAATCTCTTGATCAGGGGTCAATAATGAAAACCCATTGTCGAAAGCGAGGAAACCCGCCATTGAGGCATGCAAGTTCCAAGGTACCAATTAGTTTCTAAGTCTAATTCTTGGATAATGAGTTGAAGTCGATAGGAAAAGACTCATCACAGGATGGACTTAATGTATCCCCCATCAATGACATGAAACAGGTAGAAAGATTTGAAGTAGATAAGAGTAACAAGTGATTCAGGACTGACTCAGGGATGGACGATGCAATAGAAGGATTAAGGACTGCAGAAATATTTGACGCAATAGAAACATTTTTGGGTTGAACTTATCTTTGAACATATTGACGACAGGACAACTGTCTTGGAAGCACTAACTCAACAACAGGGATCACAGACCAATTTGTAATCTTATAAAGGAGTATGATCAAGAGACAAGCGGATTTTCCAACCTAAACACAAAGTGAGTGAAAGGGTGTCATGTTTAAAAGGGACTCACTTCCATAGAATACAGGTTTAGACACATTTCTTTCCCAATTTTCCCCCACCATTTATGGCGAGTACCTCTTTATTTTTACACAAGCTTGAGGAGGATAACATATGCTTGAACTGTAAGCTCATCCTTCAAATGAGTCCCTCAGAGTATGTTTAGAAAACCCTAGGAAGGAGTGGTTTGATCCCGTATAGGCCTTTCGATGTTTGTTTTACGAGTCCATAGAAAGAAAACTCAATGGTTTTTTCATGTTTATAGAATCTGAAAAGAACTTAAAGAAGACTCCATAACTTTTTCTAATCATGCTTGATTATAGTGCACCTTTTTCATAAAGTAGTCTGATGAGATCGAAAAATAGATAAACTACCGCTCAACAGACATTTTCTTCAAATTCTTTAACGAGCATGAAAAGAACAAGATTGCTCGACAATCTTTTCATGTTTAGAGAGTCTAAAAAGAGCTTACATGGAACTCTAGGGGGTTCATTTTTTGTATAACCTTTACGAATCTGAAAAAGTGATAAAAGTTTACTTGGTTACATTCTCATGTATTTACGAGCATGAGAAAGAAAAAAGACTAAGATCTGGATTGTTTTCATTTTTACAAAAGATTAAAACAAAAAAAAACTATGCTTGGGATAGATTTTATTTTTACACAAGCTTAAAACTAAACAAAACTATGCTTGGACCTGGTTTCATTTTTACACAAGCTTGAACTAGAGTAAAATTGTGCTTGAGGTAGGTGGTTTCATTTTTACAGAAGCTTGAACCAAAGAAACTATGCTTGAGGTAGGTGGTTTCATTTTTACACAAGCTTGAACCAGAGAAAACTATACTTAAGGTAGGTGGTGTCATTTTTACACAAGCTTGAACCAGATAAAACTATGCTTGAGATAGGTGGTTTCATTTTCACACAAGCTTGAACCAAAAAAAACTATGATTGAGGATTCCCAACACATGGTTGACAGATTCGCATGGTTGGTACTTTGCCCCCAACTTAAGAAGCTAGCAGCTTAACTTCATCATGAAGTCCAAAGGCTGTAAGAATTTCCCCCAAAGATTTTTTTCGTCCAATGGCACAGGAGGATAAAATGAAGCTTCAAATATTACACGTAACGAAGTACTTGACTCAATCGAAGAGGGGATAAATCTACTTCATTTTTTAATGAGCTTTCTACAGACAAGAAAAACTATGCTCGAGAATCCAGGTTCAATCCCCAGACCTCTGTTTCATTTTTTAATGATATTGACACAGAAATAAGAACTATGCTCGAGACGGGCTATTTTATTTTTTAACGAGCTTGACATAGGAGAAGAACTATGCTCGTAACCTCTATTTTACTTTTTAACGAGGTTTCCACAGATACGTAAAAACTATCCTCGTGACCTCTATTTCATTTTTTAATGAGGTTGCCATAGAGACACAAAACTATCCTCACAGCTGGTTTCATTTTTTAACGAGCTTGAAATCAAAAACCCATTCTCAAAGCTAGTTTCATTTTTTAATGAGCTTGAAATCAGAAAACCATGCTCAAAGATGGTTTCATTTTTTAATGAACTTGAAATAAGAAAACCATGATCAATGTTGGTTTCATTTTTTAATGAGATTTAAATATGAAAACCATCCTCAACTCTCTCCGCTTGATCATGGCTTCCAAGAGGACAATGCTCTGGAGGGACACCATGTCAAGGGACAAAACTCAGTCATGGCTTCCAAGAGATATTCGGTTGACGGAAGAAACACACTCTGGAAGGAACACATGTTGAGGGCCGCAATAGAGGTAAGGAGGTCAGGATCTAATATCCCTATCGAAGAGATCACCATGTCAAATACCGGATCTAAGTCATAAGATATTGATCTTACAGTGAGAGGCTCATTTTCATCGTCAGTTGAAGGCATGGGAGACAATGCCACATAATTAACTTGCAGAGGGGGCGATATTTTCTGCATATAAGAACTGTTCATGGAGATCGTTGGGTTGGTAATCAAGTCAGGACCCACAATCGAAAGTTGATCAATAGTCACAATTCTTCCATAGTGAGGGGAAGATATCACATGAAAAATAGTGGACACGATAGCTTTCATGGCATAGACATAATCTCTCCCAATGAGTAAATTGAAATCCAAGGGGTCTTGGACTACCATGACGTCAATAAATACAGTTTTCCCTCCCGAAGTTATGGGCAACTGAGGAAGGGTACCTAAAGGTTGACTAGTTCTTTTGTTAAAAGGTAGCAGATTCTTTGTAACCGACACAAGTTGAGGACAACCCAAAGCTTTCCAAGAAATAGAGGACAAAATACTAACTGACACACCTTCGTCTACCAGTGTCTGTGGAACTTCCTGACCACAAACCTGTAATGTAATCTTGAAAGGAATGTGAGAGGGAAGACGAGCTCTAGTTAGCATGCCCCAATAAAAAAGGATGGCCTCATTACTTGGAAGGGGTTCCACAGGAGAAGGAGGAATACCGCCTAGCATGGTAGATTATGTATCAATGAGAAAAACGTGGGAAGTATCAGGTTTACTCTCTAGAGGAATATTAGGATCGACTGATGACGAGATCAGATCGACCACTTGGGTTTCATTCTCCAAGGGGAGAATGGGGTCGACGGATGGAAACTGATCGACCACTTGGGTTTCACTCTCTAATGGGAGAGTGGGATCGACCAAGGATGGGATCGGATCAACCACTTTTTCAACTACTTCAACTAAGGATGTGACCAGATTAACTACCTCATCAACCAGATTGACCGACGAAGGGACAAGATTGATCATTCCATCAACTACAGGTGGGTTGAGAGTAAGCCTATGGCAAGCTGTCGGAAGTTGAGGCTAGGAAATATTCATGTCTTCCAGTAATTTCGAGGCTTCGTCCATACGAGGGAAAAGGTGATTTTGATGACTCCCTCTGCATAACCTACACAGGAACTTGACTCTACTTTTCTTACTCCCAATGGTATCCTGACTAGTTGATGGGAGATCATCAACATGTTGTTTAGAAGCTAGAGACATGGGATGGTGAGGGCGTGTAGACCATGCTTCTATAACCTTTGATAGACCAGGGAAATCCTTAAGAAGATGGATACACTTACAAATCCTGCAAGGGTACTTGGGCTTACAAGTTTTTTTGGGTGATATTGGCATCATCAACACTCCCAGCACGATTATCAGTAATTGGTTTTTTTCCAACATGTTTTGCAATGGTTGGAAGTTTGTACCCTTGCTTATTTTTCTTCTTCTTAATCTTCCTTTTCTTCTTCTTCTTATCCACAGAGTTACTAGCTTTAGAGCTTTCACCAAGCAAAGAAGATGAAATAGAATAATACCTTGCAAGTGAAGAAGGTGAAGGATCAACATGAGGTTGATGTTCTTGGGGGGAAGTGCTTACAACCGAAGAACCTGTTGCATTCGTGATTATCGGAGTGGAAAAAAACCATACCGGTAACCCAATTCTGAGACGTGGAAGGCTCAAAGTAGCGATGTAAGGAGGACCAACATTTCTGTAAGAAGGAAAAAAAAAGCATTCACCCGGAGTAGGGGTTTCTTCATTGGTCATTCCAGAAACTGATGCCCTTAAACACAGATCCAATCTAGAGTCTATAAGGGAAAAAAAACAGCACACGCTAAAAAATCTAGGAAGCATGCAAACAAACAAAACCTTCGCATAATGAACGCACTAGTTGGTGATGAAACCCAATGTCGAGGGAACAATGTAAGAAGGGGTTGAGATAGAGCGGGTGGAAAAGTTGTGTTGACTACCTGCTTAACGAACTTACACCTTGGTGCAAGCTTCCACACAATAAACGTGGATTTACCCTCCAAGGAACCTAGGTGAGTTTGGTCAACGTCGATTCTAGGTACAACGAAGACTTTTCCCTTCATCATCACTTCATATATTAACCCTAAAGAAAGGCCACTAAGGTTACCAAATACAACAATTATTCATGGGGAAACAGTCCACAGTCCAATATACACCCAAGGGCAGGGTAACTGAGCCCAAAATCGAATTGAGAAGGCCTGCACAGGATTTTTTTCTCAAGTGACCCCCAATAATACGTGCAACCACTACACCAAGGCCCACAAAACAATGTTAGTAACTCTATTGGCATTAATGCGACTTTGTGATTGACCCTTGTGTGAGAAGGGATTCCCAAGTCAAAATGTAATAAATTCATTTCACCGCTCCCTAACTCAAGATTCTATGTATGTTTACAGCTTTAGAAAGTTGCGTTTCACACCTATTCCAAAGCCCTACAACTAATCTAATGTAGGTTGCAAAGAGCCCTAGAAATAAAATTTTCTAGGTAGATTTTAATTAACGAATAAATTTTATTAAGTTGTTTTTACTCAAGAGGAAAATGGGGTGGACTAAATGATGTTCTAACCGACTCTAAACTTATGCAAAGAAATAAAGATGCAAATATTTCACTTCAATGAAAGCTATATTACGATAAGGAGAAAACCTTTATCATTCCCAGATGCAAAATGTCCCAAGATTTTATTAAACTCGTGAATATCAAGATATTCAAGAAATGAGCCAAAGAGGTTGTACACCAATGCATGATTCTTCAAGACTGTGATCCATGAGGGGGAAAAGTTTTAAGAATTCAAGGCCAAAAAATGCCAAAAACCATGCAATTTTGCTACTTCAAATGCAAAGATGCTCCCAATCTAATGCAAAGAAAGAAATTAAATCTTTTTATTTCAAAGATAGCTAAAAGCAATAGAAAATCTCTTTAAAAACAAAGCAACCCAAACACTGAACTATTCAATACAAAGAATAGAGTTCTTTCACTAAATAATTCAAAATAAAAAATGCTTTGTCACTAAAAAAAACTCAAAGCAAGAGATAACAATTATTTCATAAGCACATTCCTCCCTTACAATGGAACGAATCTGAAGGCCAGAGCGGCTAGGGCCCAAACCCTAGCCGCCATCGCTCCTTTTTTCGCTTGCAGGGTCACTGTGCTACGTTTGCAGCTGCCGATCAAGGTCTCTCTCAGTTACAAGGCGCGACCCGGTGGATCCAGAGCGTCCTTTCTGCGTGCACGCGATCTTGGTATCGCTCTCTCAGCATACAAGACGCGTTGTGACTCCAGCGCGTCCCTTCTACGCGTCTAAAGTAGTGGTAGCCTCTGGTGGTCACCGCCCTGTCAAGATGGCTCCAAATCTGACTGCAGAGAATGAGGAAGATCCTTTGGAGGCATTCAAAGCATTAGTCTGCTCGGCAGGATCTAAATCCAAGCCTTCTCTTCCAGCTAAGTTTGTTAAGAAGATGGAGGAGACCCCTTCTTTGGAGCTTTCTCTAGAGCAGCCTTGCAACCTTGCCCTCTATCTGGCAGAAAAGGCCCTCGTCGAAAAGTTTACGGGGTTATGGCCCAGCCCCAAAATGGTAGAAGCATGGATCGAAGAACGATGGAGGCCGCTGATACAGGAAAGAGTTACTCGGAGCGCAGTAGGCAGGGGTTTTTTTGTCTTCAGTTTTTCAAGCAAAGAGGACCGTGATCTAGTTTTCAGATCTGGACCCTATTTCA
>SNQJ01S0050774.1:181169-202871 GCA_010110895.2 Picea sitchensis | reverse complement strand
TATGGAATTATTTTGGAAAAGAAGATTAGCCTTTGGCTAGAAAATCACCGTAAAAGAGCTAAAGGCCACGTGAGGTTTAACTGTGAACCATCTTTTGTTACCTTTAGGATCATTGCAGAGAAGTTCCGCAATACTAAAACCAATCTTTTTTGTTGTTTTGTTGACTTTAGAAAAACTTTTGACATGGTTTCTAGAAAAAACCTTTGGAATAGGTTGGAAGAGATAAAAGTTCGTTTTGTTGACTTTAGAAAATCTTTTGACATGATTCCTAGGAAAAACCTTTGGAATATGTTGGAAGAGATAAAAAGTTCCTCTAGAGTTGAGGGTTATTGCAATAAGGATGTATGAGAATGTTATTGCTAAGTTTAAAAACACCGAGGGCTGATCAAAAGAGATTAACTACAATATCAGAGTCAAACAAGGTTGTCCCTTGTCCCCTACCATTTTTGGCATATACATCGACAAGTTAGAAGATTTCTTGGAAAAAGTAGGTTGTGTCAGCCTTACTCTCATTGGTATAGTCATCAATCTTCTTCTTTATGTCGATGATATCATTCTTATGGCAATGAGTACCCATGATCTTGAAAACCAACTAAGAGTCCTCAAGGATTTTTGATCCAATATGGGTATGACTGTTAATACTAATAAGACTAAGGTCATGATTATTAAATCCAATAAGATCCCTTATGATACCTTATATGACAACAACAACTTGGACGAAGTGACTTCATACAAATATCTTGGAAATGATATTCACCACAAGCTCAATTGGAATTATAGCATTGAGAAAATGATCATTGGGGGATGGAAAGCTTATTATGGGCTTGAAAATAATTGTAAATCAGTTGATCTTTGGAGTTGGGATAAGAAGAAACTCCTCTTTGAGACTCTTGTTACACCTATTATTTTTTATGGATGTGAAGTCTGGGGTTGTAGTATCTCTTGTGAATCATGGAGAAAGATAGAACAAATACAAAATAGTTTTATAGCCTATAAAGGAAATACACTCTATCCCATCCTCCTCTTAGAAACAAGCCTCTCCCCCATTTAGAGCATGGCTATGACTAGATACCTAATGTATAATAACAAGTTAAACAACATGGAAGACAAGAGGCTTCTTAAAATTGTTTCAAAATCTAGTCATAACCACCATCGAATCAAGTGAGGATGGCATAGAGATGCCCGGTATTGGATAAACTATTGGGGAATCATGGGAGACACCATTTTGCACAATAAAGATACTATTAAAAAAAAAGTCAAATCAAAATGTGGTGTGAAAAAGAGTTGGAGGGAAAAAGAAAATTAAGGTACCCTAATCTAGAAGATCAAAATTATCTATCTGTTTTGCAATGTAAAGAAAAAAATAAGCATTGCTAAGATAAAAACAAATTCACACGAGCTCCATAGTGAAACTGGGTGTGAGTGAATTCCTAAAAAGCCATGAGATGAAAGAGTGTGCCACCTTTGTGACACTAAGAAGGTTGAAGATGAAAAACACTTTATCTAAGTTTGTCCAGCCTATAGCCATATTATATCTCATTTTCAAAATATTTGTCACACTACAAACCTCTTAACTCAACAAAAGTATGGTGATCATGGAAAGCTTTTCTTAATGCTTTTAGAGCACATAAATAAAAATCTAAAGAATGACATAAGGTATGATAGACCAATTCTGTCTTAGTAGACTTGAATCATCATCATCATCATCATCATCACACATACACACATATATATTATTTTATTTATTTATTATTATTTTAATATGTTATGTTATATATATATAATTGTATTTTATTATTATTATTATTTTAATGTATTATGTTATATGAATATTTGTGTGTTGTATAAAACTTTGTGTAATTATTAAATTTAATTTTTATTAACAATTCATTAAATAACATGATTTCTCCTTAAAAAAAAATTAATAAATATAATATAAGTTATTGGGTTTAAACTTCTTCAAATCCAATTACATATAGATAATCATAATCATAATTAATATTTAATGCTACACCTTTGTCCAGTACTTATTATATATGTTATTGGGTTTAAACTTGTTCAAATCCAATTACATATAGATAATCATAATTAATATTTAATGCTACACCTGTCCCGTGGTTAGATCATTTACCACATTTTTTCTTTTTAAATGGACAGATTTATATTTAGACCTTGCATAATTTTAATATTCTAAATAAAAAACATTTCAGTTCAATCTATTGACTTAAGATTTCAGAAAGATGTTTAAAGCTTAGTTACAAATTTCCCATGTTGCTTTTCTGTGATTTTGTTAGATTGACAGATTAGAGTAATTATTTATGTAGTGCTTTAAAGATTTTATTATTTTTCTATTTAGAAATGGATTTTAAACAACAAAAAATAATGATTTTTTACAAATTAAAAAAAAAAAAAAAACCATTTCATAAAACAGTAAAACAACACTTCAAAAAGGGAAAACGTCCTAGAGTTTGAAATTCTAACAAAGTTAGTGCATAGGGTCATTGGTATACTCTAAATAATTTTTTGAATTTCTTTTGAGTTTTTTTTATCAATTTTATTTAAAAATTAATTAAAATTAAACAAAAATAAATAAATTGTTAATGTATAATACAAATAAATTAAAAGTTTTTCAAAACCCTAAGCTTAAGCTGAATACATTTATGTATTCAAAACTAATTGGCTACCCAGTAAGCTACTCCTAATTCGGGAGTAATCTTCCCTCAGGAGTTTCGTCTTTCAGGTTAAAAAAAATGAGTCTGAATCCAGACAAATTTTCAGAAGTAAATTGTGCAGGTTAGAAATAAAAAACTGTGCAGGTTATTGTGAATCACTTGGATGATGCCCAGGAGCTCATTGACCATGCGATTTCCACAGCGCTTATAGAGAGCAAGCCTGTGTATATCAGCATCAGCTGTAATCTTGCTGCCATTCAACACCCCACGTTCAGCCCCCAACCTCTTCCATATTCTCTATTACCCAGGTAACAAATTCTCGGAATTTCATTAATTTATGGCCTCTCCCCTTTTCGCATTCTAGAGTTTCAGTTCGTAGATGTTAGTTTTAACGATTTTCCGTAATGGGTAATGGAGAATCGCATTGGCGAGCATCCACAGCCTACCGGGAAGTGTGATGCTGCGTACACTGTATTGGAGAATTGGCCACTGCTTTTGAGGATCCAAACTCTCAGGTGCAGCAACCTGCTTTCACTGACTGGCTGGTGATTTGTATGTTATATCTTTATGGTGGAGTTGTAATATTTTAAAAAAAATTCATGCATTTACACATCACATAAATTTGTCAGGTTTATGATATTAAAAATTAAATTAACAAAATTATTATAATAAAAAACAAAAATACATCATAATTGTTATAAAACTTTATATTAAAATAAATTAGTGTAAAGGTATAGTAATTTCAGATTTTTTTACTGTTGAAAAAAACTATGTTTATTTATTTAAATGTTCATTAAAATAGTTTTATATTAATAAATAATTTCATATACATAGTAATTGTAAAATAAATATAGTTTACAAGACATTATTCAAATAAATAATTTCCATAATGCAAAAATAATTGGCATTCTCATCCTTACTCTTATCATTAAATTTTAATGTTATTAAAATAATGATCTATTTTCAATATATATTTATTTTCAAATTTGAGAAGAGTTGCAAATCAATAATTTTCATAATACAAAAATTGACATTCTCATCCTTAATCTTATTACTAAAATTATACTTAATCTTATCACTAAAATTAAAATTTTAATGTTATTAAAATAATTATCTATTTTGAATTATAAATATCTAGTTTTTCAATATATATTCATTTTCAAATTTGATAAGAGTTTTTGGATTGTTTTAATTTATAATTCTTTGGATCTTCCAATACATAAGCATGCATGTTGGGTCTTTGTATGTTTTGTATTCCTTGAATTTACAATATCTAGTTTTTCAATATATATATATTCATTTTTAAATTTGATAAGAGTTTTTGGATTGTTTCAAATTTAATAAGTTTATAATTCTTTGGATCTTCCAATACATAGGCAGGCATTTTGGCTATTCATGTTCACTTTGTATGTTTTGTATTTTTGGATGATTTTCTATTAATGCATCTGAGTTGTATTTGGGCAGGTCAAAATTTTATCAATGTTTACTATGTTTTGTATTCCTAAGATGATTTTCTATTAATGCATTTCTAGTTGTATTTGGGTAGTTCAAAGTTTTGTACGAAAAATGTTTACTATGTTTTGTATTCCTAAGATGATTTTCTATTAATGCATTTCTAGTTGTAGTACAGATTTGGCACGAAAATTGAGAAATTTCGGGCATGGATTTTGAGGCGGATTTCTATTTTCTGTTCGTTTTTTTTGGGTCGTACGAAACAGTCCGTACAATGGACTATGGGCACGAAAAACAAGGTACGGAAGAGGAAGGACAACTATACAGTTTTGGCACGAAAAACGAGGCAGATTTCTGTGGGACAGATTTGGTGCTGTGAGGTATTTTCCTTGGCTGGAAATGTTGTTTTGTTGTTGATATGTACTTTCCTGAAGCTGAATAATAAATCTCTCTCTCTCTCTCGTTGGGTTTCCCCACATTTGGGTTTTGCCTGGCATTTGCCTAAATTTATGCGTGTTATGGGTTGTTGTCCACTGTGTATTTCTGTGTGTTATGGGTTGCTGTCCACTGTGTATTTCTGCTGCATATTTTTCTTAGCAATGTGTATTTCTGCTTATGGAAATTTCTGAATGTGGGTTTTATGCATTTATGAAATTTATGAAGATAGTTATCTCTAGGTTGCTAAGTGTTTGACAGAATATTAGCTTACTGATTTTTGTCATTAAAAATCTACATGGTATCAGAGCTTTGTCTCTGGCAGTGGGCAGTGTGATATTTGGGCAAAAGGGTGTGATTGTTTTCCTTTAGTTGTGACAGAGAATATGGCTGCAAGCATTAGATATGAGGATCGGTTGGATGGCATTTCCAACTACTTGCAGTGGAAGGCTCATTTGTCAGCTGTTCTCAAGGAGAACAAGATCTATAGCTATGTCAACTCTGTTGTAGCAGCTCTCGCAGCAGATCCTGTTGCTTTGGACTTGCATGAGGTCAAGGAAGCCAGAGCTCAGAGGATTATTCTGGATGGGGTGAAGGATCACCTTATCCCACACTTGGCTAAGAAAAACACTGCCAAGGAGATGTGGGATGCACTTAAGAACTTGTTCGAGGCGAAGAACGAGAACCAGAAGATGGCCTTGAGGGCTAAGTTGCATGATACCAAGATGGGTAAGGAGGAGAGTGTCTCTTCTTATCTTACCCGGGTGGCTCAAGTTAAAGATGAGCTCACAGCTATTGGATAGGTCACTTCGGATTCTGAGTTGGTGAGGATAGCCTTAAATGGCTTCACCAAAGATTGGGAAGTCTTCGTGAAGTGCGTGGTGGGTCGTGAGAATCTACCAGATTGGAGCAGACTGTGGGATGATTTCACTCAGGAGGAGATCTGAGAAATATCTCAGAGCAGTGATCAGAAGACAGACATAGCTGATGAGAATGTTTCTCTTGTGACAAAGAGCAAGAAGAAAGGAAGTTCTGGAAGGGACTTGAGTAAAGTCAGATGTTATTGTTGTAACTAGTTGGGGCACCTTGCCTCTCATTGTCCTGAGAGAAAGAAGAAGAAGAAAGAGCCAGAGGGGCCTGAGACAACTGCTACAACAACCATAGAGGATTGTGCTTCAAAGTTCGATGGGGAATTTTCTTTGGTTACCCTAGTTTCCAGTGTCGACAGCGGAGGATTCGAAGGTGATGTCAGATGGATTGTGGATAACGGAGCCTCTAACCACATGACGAGAATCAAACGAGTATTTCCAGACTTCACAGAGATTGGTCCTGGCCGACAGGTAGTAAATGAAGGTGGTATGGCGAGAGTTGTACGTGGAGTTGGGAATTTTAGATTCCAACTTGAGTTTGGGGGACTCTTGGAGATTGATGGAGTTCTCTTTGTTCTAGGGTTGAGTGTTAACTTGCTCTCAGTCTCAACCTTGCAGGATGTAGGATATTGCGTATTATTCAAGAGGGAACATGTCTTTATCTACAGAGAGGGAGTGGACCTGGTAGAGCTACAACTGATTGGTAACCGGGTGGATAGGTTATATATGTTGAGAGGACAACCTATGATGTATGATTCAACGTCGGATGAGGAGCGTGAGGAGGCTCCTGAGACTGCGGTGGTGCCAAGGTATTAGTCTTGCATTCCAAGAGAAGAGAGTGAGTCTCTTCTGAGCACTGACAGAAGGCTCAACCAGGTTGATCGAACCGATGCTCAATATGAAGTGAGCTCAGGGTTTCGGGAGGTTGCCAGAAGAAGATCTTCTAGTTTGAGTTCTGTGCAGGTGTTGCAGATGGCTCCAGGTTCAAAGGGAGCTCCTACAGAGCACAATGTGATGGGACCAGATGATGGAGATGGCAACGAGTACATCCCTTGCTAAGAGGGAGTGTTATCTTTTTAGCTCGGGAGGTACTCTGCATGTTTTGTCTTGTATGCGGATGTTACCTTAATGTTTACACTACCAGGCACTTAACTTTGTAATAGTTTTTATAAATTTGTTTAAGTGGTTCTTTTATTAAAGTGACCTTTTAATAAAGTGTACCTTCTATTTTTAAAGTGACTTTATTTTCATAAAGCACTTATGTAATAAAGTGAAATTCACTTTAATTTTAAATGAGACATTTTGGAGGGAATGAATCATAACTCGTGATCTTGGAAAAGGCAAGATCTAATATTGGCCTTTGGATCTAGGGTTGGGGAAGGTGAAAAGACACTTTTGGGGGGAAAATGTCATTTTTAGATTATAAAAGAATGCATTGGGTAGTGTGCAAGATATGTTGAATGTCGAGAGAGGACATCGGGAGGAGAGTTAGAGAGATTTTCTGAGTATGCTTGAGAGAGGAAAGTGAGCAGCAAAGAGGGCACATTTTTCAAGGAAAGTGGGCACGATTCCTGAGATTTTTTTCTGTGAATTTTCGGTCGAAAATATTTTTCTGCTGTGGGAGGCCATACTATACGGATCCGTACAGTCCGTACAATAGTACGGATTTGGCACAGAAATTGAGAAATTTCGAGCATGCATTTCGAGGCGGATTTCTATTTTCTGTTCACTGTTTTTTGGTCATATGGAACAATCCGTATAGTGGACTGTGGGAATGGAAAATGAAGTATGGAAGAGGCAGGACAACGGTACAGTTTTGGCATGAAAAACGAGGCAGGTTTTTTGGGGACAGATTTGGTGCTGTGAGGTATTTTCCTTGGCTGGAAATGTTGTTTTGCTGTTGATATGTACTTTCCTAAAGCTGAATAATAAATCTCTCTCTCTCTCTCTCTCTCTCTCTCTCTCTCTCTCTCTCTCTCTCTCGTTGGGTTTCCCCACATTGGGGTTTTCCCTAGCATTTGCCTAAATTTATGTGTGTTATGGGTTGTTGTCCACTGTGTATTTCCGCTGCATATTTTTCTTAGCAATGTGTATTTCTGCTTATGGAAATTTCTGAATGTGGGTTTTATGCATTTCTGAAATTTATGAAGATAGTTATCTCTAGGTTGCTAAGTGTTTGACAAAATATTAGCTTGCTGAATTTTGTCATTAAAAATTTACAGTTTTAAGTTTGTAACAAAGAAGTTATGGTAATAGTCATTCATCTTGAATTAATCCTTTTTTTACATGTTTTTTTTGGGACTATTTCAATTATAAAGGTTAAGTAATACCAAAAGTTTAGAATCAGTAGTGGACATGACAACGGAGTTTCTAAATGAAGCAATAAATCCAACGTTGGTAAGTGGGCCAAAGATGAGGGTAGCGGAGGCAAACGATGCATTTGTGGAATTAGTAGATGCATTAGGTTACACTATGGCTGTAATGTCGTTTGCTAAGGGACAGGTTTTAGAGACTCATCCTCGTTTCATGGGGACTTATTGGGGTGAAATTAGTAATGCATTATGTGCTGAAATAGTTGAGTCTGCAGATGCATATCTATTTGTGGGGCCTGTATTTAGTGAGTATACCTCAGTGGGATATTCATTGCTCGTGAAGAAGGAGAAATCTATACTTGTGCAACCTAACAGGGTGATTGTTGCAAATGGGCCTACTTTTGAGTGTGTGTTAATGAAGGATTTCTTAGAAGCCCTTGAAAAGAAAGTGAAGCACAACCCAACATCATTGGAAAATTATCGACGTATTTTTATTCCAGAAGGTGTTCCTTGTAAATGTGCACCAAATGAGCCCTTAAGGGTTAATGTGCTATTCAAACACATACAGGCAAGGCTTCAAAGAATCTAAACAAATTCTAAAGTAGCAATACTTAGAAAATTTTCTTTTGGTTGGAGAAATTACCATTGATATTCACTAGTTAAAATTGGTTGGTTGCAGAGCATGCTATCAAATGAAAATGTTGTAATTGCTGAAACTGGCAACTCTTGGTTCCATTGCCAGAAGCTTCAATTTCCAGAAAAGTGTGGGTAGGTCAAACATATATCTCTATAAAGGGTACTCCTCAGTAATCCAATTATTTGCTCATTATTTCCAAGAGGTGGAAACATATTGGTTGTTGAGAATCATTTTTGTTGAATGGTTTTTATAACATATTACATAGCATTTCTTGTTGTGATGTTATTTTTATGAAGCAAAAGTACCTTCATCCATTTTTTGCAGAACATGAATCACATAAATAAATGTTAAGGCTAAGGGAGTGTTTAGTATATCATTGGTAGGAACCAAGATTTCTCTACTCTTTCCCATTAGCTTCTTTTTCAAGAAAACTATTCCATGCCAATATATGTTACTACCAATTAATAAAAAAAACCACTAATACCAAATGTTGGTTCAAATTAGTAGATTTATGTCCACAAGGTTGCCCAACAAAGGGATCATAGTCTAGCATCATCATATCAATCCTTGAGGACTAGGAAGGTCTCACTTGAAGTGCATTTCTAAGAATTTAGATGGATGGGACAGTGATAAAGTTACAAACGATAGTGACAACCCTCACTATCTTCGTACTCTTAAAAAAAGGTTACACTTTCCTTTATTTCATTATTAGACTTATGTTATACCATTCATGAGATTATAGCACAAATGAAACCATAAATTAATGTAAATAGGCCTAAATAAGAAGGGAGGGATACATTGCAATGAAGAACAAATCATTAAAATACACCATCAACACAATAAACATATTTTGAAAAGGGGTAATTATTCCATTCATTTTTATCATAAATCGTAGCATCATTACATTACTTATCATTGCTCATAAGAGTCACAATTCAATACAAAACCCATACTCCTTATGATACCTCCAACACTCTAATCATTTATAGGCCAAAGCCTTTACATATTTATACTTGTGTTCTTGGATATTGAGGTTCCTTTAGAAATTTTCCTTACTCTTAGTTCAATAAATATGATCTATTAGTTGATTGTTTCTTTGTTCTTCAGTACAATTAATGCAATCTTCTTTTAGTCATCCCCTCAAAACTTGAGATCTCTTGTTGATTTTTTAGCTTCTACCTCCCATTATATTTGTGTTCCTTTACTACTGCAAAATAATTCTAAGTCTGGGTGGCATTGTGTAGATATAGATATACATAGAGCCAATGCCACCATGTCTTTATAAAAAACAAAGGGCCAACACAAAAAATCCAATATTAGTGATGAAAGAGAAATGATTGTTCTATGATATGAGGGACCTATTGTCATAGTTCTTTATTTGTAGGTATCATTTATTTTATTTTTGCAAGCTGTTTGTTCCTAATCCATAAATGGCAGGTCTATGGCCTAGCTGTCTCACCAACACAAAACCTTCTTGTGAAATGAAATTATGTCTTCTGTAATCGCCGCCAAATTAAAAAAAATATGATTCTTTTATGACCGTCTTGAATTATGAATAAATTGCTCCATTTCTAATTTGGAATTCATGGTTTTCTTGTTTTCAGTTTTAATACCATGACAATAACTAAGTGAAGGAAATCAAATGCTAATTAATTTTAATGAATGGGATTAATCCAACAATACAAAGATGCAATGAATTGGTTGGGTGTGAGGCTCAACCAACAAATCAAGTACTTTATGAAATTGTTTTGTGTACACAGATTTGACACAGTGTCAATGGACTAGAGTGGACACTATGTGGGTGGACTTAACCAACTTTTCAATGATTGAGAGAAATTGTTGGAAGTGAGAGGCTATGTTCCAATTAACAATCTTGTGCTATATGCTCAAAGAAAGAGTGAGATTTTGAACCCCATATTGTTGTTTGTTCATTCACAACATAACCACAATTGAAATAGATTGATTTGAATTGTCTTATTGTATATTCTTGGTGGTTAGAGCAATGATTATGATTTCTAATTTTTTTTAAACAATTAACAATAGAGATGCAAGTGGATTGGTCATATATGCTTTCCAATAACACATTGAATATAGAAATATGATATACCCATGCTAAGCATTCATAAAAAACCTAAATAGCATATTAAACATATAGAAAGACATGAAGCATTATCACAAATTCAACCACAATTAATAAAATCATTTACCTTGGAGAGAATAAAAGGAAAAAATCTAACATCGAATGGCTATGCTTAGTGTCTTATTCTCGGAAATGACTAAATTACAAATAATGTTTCTATCTCTATAGGAAATTTACCAACTTACATAATAGGAATTTATTCAAAATTCCCTTACTACTCGACCCCTTCTAAGTCACCGTGTATTGGTGTATAGGAAAAAATCAGATTTATTTGGGTAGCTGGAAGGGTAGGAATCCCTATCCCTTTGGTTCCCTTTCTGCAACAATCTCTCTCCCATTTTTTTTCTTTTTATTGGCAACCTTCCCCTTTAGTTCCCTTCTTCTTTTCTTGTCTTAAATTTGTTTGCTTATATTGATAATGTGACACCTTGTGGGTGGTGGTGGTTGGTTGAGTTTGTGCAGGTCCCTTAAAAATATCATCTGCAACCTCATACATCATCACCATCTTTCATAGCCAAAGAACCCTACTTCCATAGGCATTATTCGAACTCTTTTTTGATGTTTCTGGTAGCCATGGGAGGTATTCACCTTCAGAATAACCTTTCTTATAGATGAAGTTGCCACTACGTTAAAGGAAAACAATTGGAAGCCAAAGAAGATCCCAAAAGAGAAGCCAGACTCACATAAAATAATAAAGAAGAATTATAATGCTCCATAAGTAAAGTTGGCTCCAGAAGAAAAAGATAAACATAAAACATATTTTCTAGAAAGTTAGGTCGGCCCTGCCAGAAAAGTCACTAGACATAGTAATATAAATAAGAGTGATGCCTTCCTCATTTGGTACACTCTCTCATGGAGATATAGCTTAATTTTGGTGGAGAACTGCAGCTGCAAAAGGAAGGAAGTAGGGCACATCTTGGCTATGATTTCCTCATACCTCTTGCTAGGGTTTGTCTTTTGTGATGCACATGGTGAAGGTCAGCCACTCTAGCGCTCTGGCTAGAGTGAGCTGTAGATGCATTGTTGGTTATCTCTTGGTGGTGCACTAATGGAGGCTAGACACCCTAGCGCTCTGGCTAGGGTGTGTTTCATCTATGTTGTTGGGTTATCTTCTTGGCGGTTTGCTCTAGTGGATATAGATTATTCTTGGTTATTTTGTCTTGGAAAGGATATTGTCTATAAGAAGGTTTGTTGGGTTTTCTCCCCTTCTGTAGAAGGGTTTCCCAGGATGTATATGTTATTCTCAGGGGTGGAACAGGTAGGTGCCTATGGTTGGGTGGCGATGGTGCAACATCACCTATGGAGAAACAAGCATGGAAAATAAGGTTAAATTTTTATGGTAAATGTAATGTTAATGTAATTAATGAAAATTCAACATGGTATCAGAGCTTGGTTTCCTTAAGAATAGTCTAATCGCTGGAAGGAAGATCATGAGATGTACCTTGCCACAATACCTTTCCGTTGCATTTCGACGTTGCAGTTTTCTGTTGTACCTTGCCACTGCACAATTTTATTTTGTCAAGCTAGTTGGAGCACCTTGAAGTTTTAGGGTTTGCTATTGCTCCCAGATGGTGCTACAATTTATGAGGTATGTACTTGTATATGTTAAATTGTATCATTATCTTGAGGGTGTTTTGAAGGGACTTTTGCCCAAGCAACAAATCATATATCCAGAGGGATCTCAGGTCCAGTGCATTCAGAGGAACAAGACACCCTCCAAGTTTGATTGTTTTGATATTCCTCCAGTTGTTATGGAACCATTTAAATCTTATGTTTTTGATCTATTAGATTTATGAACATTATACTAACCACTTAATACTAGAGATGCATTTGTTTATCTCCCCTCTAGGATATATTTTTGTTTTGGTGTCTGTTCTGGGAAGGTTATATTGTTAAATTCCATGGAGGTTTCCATGGAAATGTTGTTGTTCTTGTCTTATTGTTCTGGACAGGTTACCTTAGAGGCATGCCACTAGTGATAGCTACGAGAGGGCATTATAGTGACGGTTGTATAAGGAAACTTATTAGATGGTCTCTAGTTTGAGACATGAAGCAGTCTGACCAGACAAGGATTTTGTACATATTGACAGTTTGACCAGTTCCTTGTGCATGATTCTATCAGTTTGAGTGTGCCATGGCATATGATACTTTCTCATTTTCATTATAGATATATTCTCTCTATGGGGAAGATGGTGACGAGTCTTACAAATATTTGTATTAAGAATGATGGAATTTACATAGGTTGTGCTCTTGGCACAAATTATAAGGGATATTTTCTAAGCAGTGAGGCTCCAACACATATCCACAAATGAGAAGACAACTGAAATTTTCACCAAGCCTCTATCAGGGAAAATCTTGGCAGTAATGCAAATGTTTTCCTCAGGGAGTGTTGATGATTGCATAATTATGTCGATATTCCAAGATTGATCAGATGGATTTGATCCTATGAGAATAGGCCCAGATGTAATCTTCGACGGACTGAAGATTCAAGTTGCTACTAGATCTTGAGGAGGATATCGGGTAGACATTCCAATATTAGTTAGATGGACTTGACCATGTGGGAATGATCCGAGGGTAGTCTTCAATGGACTGAAGGCTTGGGACCCTAGTATAGTCTTCAATGGACCGAAGAATCAAATCTCGAAGTAGTCTTTGATGGAATGAAGATACATAGTTCTTGATGGAATGCGTAATCCTCCAATGTGTGTGAATTGCATCGGGCATAACACTCACGGTGAGGTGAGTGACCCTGATAAGAATCATGCCGAACCTTCTCCCAGTATTGGGATATAGACCAAGGGAGATAGGGAACATTTACATCTAGAGTAGATGTGCCCTGATGTATTCTTTGATGGACTGAAGACTCGAGGTGCTTGAGGTGCAATTCCACGTGTTCGATAACATTGAGCTAAATGCATTCATAGAGTGATCCTATGGGAATATGTACATTCTAGGACTGATATTGATCATTCTAAATATTCTCATGATCATGTGGGAATGTGGACATTCTAGGATCAACTACGAGGTGAATGTGGCTTTGATGTAGTCATAATTATTGCCATGGGACAAGAACGACCCAAGGTGTTAGACACATGGTTGTGGAGATAGATCATTAATATAACTAATGAGGCCCATGGAGAAACTTTTCTATGACAAAGGAATACCAAGAAAAATACAAGGTATGCTTGGAGAATGCCTTCCTCGTTGAGAGGGAGTATTGATGGTTCCATCTTCATGAGAAATTCTTCTGTGATGATACTCCTCGATGGAATGAGTTGAGTATGACACTTATCGATGGACTGATAAGTTGTATTGGGTTGGTGCCCAATGTACCTTGGGAGTAGACCATGTGGACATGTCCCTTGAGAGTAGACCAAGTGGACATGTCATGGGAGAGTAGGTCCTTGACGATGCACTATGGGCGAGTAGGTCCTTGAAGATGCACTATGGGTGAGTAGGTTCTAGTTCCACACTACAAACAAGTAGGTACTAGTGTATTCTAGTGTGATGAGGCCCTAAAAAAGGTACATATTGGGTGTAGTCATGTGCAACGTGATGATGCTACCAGTAGCATGGTCTTCGTGTTGATGTTTCTGGTAGTTGCGGTAGGTATTCACCTTCGAGATAATCTTTCTTATAGATGAAGTTTCCAAGACGTTAAAGGAAAACCTTTGGAAGTCAAAGAAGATCCTAGAAGAGGATTGGACCTCACAGAAAATAATAAAGAAGAATTATCATGCTCTAGAAGTAAATTTGGCTCTAGAAGGAAAAGATAAACAAAAAATAATTTTTTTCTTCAGAAAGTTAGGTCAACCCTGCCAGAAAAGTCATTGGACATATTATTATAAATAAGAGTGACGCCTTCCTCATTGGCACACTCTCTCATGGAGATATAGCATAATTTTGGTGGAGAGATGTAGCTACAGTTGCAAATACAAAAGTAAGGAAGTAGGGCACATCTTGGTTAGGGTTTCCTCATACCTCTCGCTATGGTTTGTCTTTTGTGATGCACATGGTGAAGGTCAACCACTCTAGCGCTCTGGATAGAATGAGATGCAGTTGCATTGTTGATTATCTCTTGGTGGTGCACTAGTGGAGGCTAGAGACCCTAGCGTTTTGGTTAGGGTGTGTTGCATCTATGCTGCTGGGTTATCTTATTTGTGGTTTGCTATAGTGGATAGAGCTTGTTCTTGGTTATTTTTTCTTGGCAAGAATATTCTCTATAAGAAGGTTTGCTGAGTTTTATCCCCTTGTGTAGAAGGGTTTCCCAGGATGTATATGATATGATCAGGGGTGGCATGAGTAGGTGATTATGGTTGGGTGGCGATGGTGCAACATCACCTATGGATAAACGAGCATGCAAAAGAATTTTAAATTGCTATGGCAAATCTAATGTTAATGTAATTAACAAAAAAATAACACTCTCAATTTTCAATTTCCTTGTCTTTCTCTGACTCATAACCATTCAATGTTTATTTCAAATTCCTTTTGGATCACATATCCCCATTGGGAGGATTTTGGTCCCTAAAAAATTCCAAGGAAAGATGAATTAAATTGATTGACACTTGGATCCTCTCATACCAATTTATCTTTCCCCTTGCACCTCTAGAACTCTTTCCTTTTGATGCCCATGCATAATGTCAAAAGGTGAGTGAGGTAAATAGATGAAGCAAGTTTCAAAGGGGGATTTATTAGTGAAATAATGGAGTACCTTGTTATAAGAGTGTTGAATGTAAGCAATGTTTTCTTCCTATGCTGGGTATGAGAAACATCATGTATAGCCCAAGTTTTCTATTATTAGGCTTACTAGTACTACAAAAAATGCAATCCCTAATAACTATCACCAACTACTCTTGTATCCTTGGATACAAAATATAACTCTCTAATTTTCCAATATATTTGTCATACAAAAATGCCCTCCTATCCTATAGGTGTGAGATTCTCTCATCAGTTTGATTCTTCTATCTTATTGTGTTCATAACATGTCTAAATTATATAATAGCTTTTTTGGATATGGTATTCATTCCCTTCCAAATCAACAACTGTTATTTCTTTTAGATATTGGTATATGCCTTTGAAATCCTCTTCTCTCTAATAATATTCACTAAGAAAATTGTGAGTGAAGGGATCAATTTAAATTAGCATACTAATGGATGCAATTTTCTTCAGTGGTGGTTTTGAGAGCATGTCACCAAGCTTGTTTGTAACCCCTTTTATGTACTTGATCAATGAATGGACTTGTAAGAATCCCATCCCTTTCTAATACCTCACTTGTTGCATCTTTATTATAATTTTTAGGGATTATGAAGGTTGATGGTTATTGTGTATGGTGGTATCTTTCCCCATAAGATAGTTCTTTGACTTATTTTCCTCTTATACAAAACAAAAAGTTATTTTTTATAGGTGGGGTAATCCGAAAATTTTGAATGAAACAATTTGAAATAGTGACATATTGGTTTCATTCCGTGCATAAGAATTTACCCTAAAGCATACTTTATTACATCTATTTCTAATTTGAATAGTTGATGAAAATCAAGAATGGATAGAATTGACACATTGTTGATCTTCCTCTTAAATTCTTCGAAGGATCGTTGTTGTGACTTTTCCCAATGAAAACTCTTTTCTTTGGAATTCATGGAGAGTAATGGTGCAATGGAATCTAAAACATTTACTATAAAATTCCTCAAGTATTGGGACTCCCCCATGAAGCTCCTTACCTCTATCAAGTTGGTAGGAATATACCATTGGCTTATCACTGCAATATTTTTAGGATCCACCCTCATCTCTCCTCCACCAATCACACATTCAAGATAAATCGAGGAATATTTTCCAAATTCACATTTCTTAAATTTTGCAATCAAATAATATATTTGTAGAGTCTTTAGTGCTCGTGTCGAATGTGATATGTGCAATTTATATCTATTACTAAATATTAGTATGTCATCTAGATATACATCACAAAATAATCATATAGGGACATACCACATCATTCATCAAGCACATAAAAGTTGCAAGTGCATTGCATAAACAAAAATTCATAACTAGTAATTCATACAAACCTTTCCTTTCCTTGAATGTCACCTTCCACACACTTTTGCTTTGATACTTACTTGATGGTAACCCAATTTACGTTCCACATTGGTGAAGAACTTTGCTTATTGCAACATATCCAAGAAGTCATCAATCCACGACATAAAATATTTATTCTTGATGGTGACTTTGTTTAAGGCATGTTAGTCAATGCACATTCTCTATATTTTCTCTTTATTGGTAACAATAATTATTGGTTAACTACAAGGTGACGTACTAGGCCTAATGATTCCTTACTCCAATAATTATTTCAATTGTTTCTTCACTTCGCTTACCTATAAAATACATTTTCTATACAACCCAATGTTTGACAATGGTGACTGTAGAAACAACCAAATCTCATGCTCAACCTCCCTTTGAGGTGGTATCCCTTGAGTTTCTTATAACACCCTTTTGTAGGCTTCAACTTATTTCCCTCTCCATGCTACCTTTCCTCTCCTAAAAAAAAAGACAAATTTCTTTGTGGTGTCAATTAATCTCTTTGCTTGGTGAACACTGATTAGAGAAAGTTTAGCCTTGCTCTTGTGTAAATTATAGTGAAGGCCTTCCCATATTTCATTAGTTGGTATTTATTTTCCCTTCTTATAAATATGACATCTCTCACCTATAGGTAGGGGCTCTGCAAGATTACTCCACACACAACTAATGGTACTACATCTTCCTCCACTTCATCTATAAATTTTGCATTGATGGTCAACTTAAATTTACATTGTTTGACTACTCTAAGATCCACATATTGTATCACCCAACCCAAGGGATATAGATGTGGATAATAGAGAATTTATAAGCCAAGGTTCTCAACTAATTGTGTAGAAATAAAATTTGGTTGAACAAAAAATCAACCTTAGTTTATCTCATTTGGATATTGATGTGAAAAAACTCAATCATATCCTTGTCTTCCTTGGGACTATAGTTGGAAAATGATACCTCCTTTTGGATGGAAGTGCAACAAATTATTCCATCAACATCTAAATTTTTTTCCACCGTTTGTTCTAAATCTACAACCAATAAAATGTTCTTCTTCCCCTTCTTTTGGAACTTTTTAGGTCATTTCTCATAGTGAAATTTCCAACATTCTTCTTTGGTGTGTACTTCCTAATCACAAGGCTTAAGGTATTTAGTGGGAGGTATTGATTCTTGAGTGACTATTGTGATTTTATTATCAACATAATTCATCTTGTTCTTTCCCTCCTTCAACTGTTCTTGTTGCCATATTTGCTTGTGCACTCCAAATTGTTATTATGTTTGTACCCTTCAATGTATTGTTCTTGGACACACTTCATCAATGTATTTGGGATTGAAAATCATAAATTTACTTCAAATCAAATAGTGCAAGGTCCCCTAGTATTTCAACAAAATTTTAGGGATTTTGAGTGAGATCCCTAGTTTCATGTTTCTCTGCCTAAACTTGGCGGTGAAATCTTGTACACATTGTACCAAATTTTTCTTGAAACAATGCCAAGTGATCTGTTGATCCTTCCCATTACTAATTCGGTAAATCTATGCTTTAATTATGTTATTGAATATTTTCCAATCTATTACTAATGATTCACTTTCAACACTTATTATGATAGCATCAATTTCCCACCATGCCAAGGAATGACCCTCAAGCTTGAAGTGGGAAAATGCAATTATATGTTTTCCATTGATCTCATGTACAATCAATTACTCCTTGATCTACTACAACCACTCATTCAATTTAATGGCATCAACTTATCTTGCATATTGTTTGATAATCCACTTCCACCTCTACATGGAAATGTATTTGAGTTCTAATGTGGCTACATTCTCCATTCTCAATCTCGATGTCAGTATTAGGTTCATTTATTTCCCCCTTATAATTTATCTCCTTACTTGATATTTTACCTCAATGTTGAGGTGCTTGTTTCTCTTTCCTCTACTTATGTTTCCACTTAGCAAATACACTTTTCATCTATGCCATTTGACTTGAAAATAAAAGCAACAAAATATCTACATCACCAGTATTTGGAGGATCATCCATGGTCTAGTTTGTATGTTGTTCTTCTCTTCTTCTTGTGCCAATATCAAGGTGAATTCTAGCTAGTTCATTACCTTCTAGCAACTTCTACAATTGAGAGAGCATCCAATATGTGCTTCCTCCAAGGTAAGAATCAATATGTGTTGATATTATTGTTACTTGTAAAATATAGGCCTACAACCCATCCCTCTTGCCAAGACAAAATCTTCTTGTGAAATAAAATTATTTCTTTTTCAATTGCTATCAAACTGAAAACATGATTCTTCTAACTTTTTCCCTAACTAGTAAATAAATTCTCAATTTATAAAATGGAGTTCATGATTTCCCTCTTTTTATTTTTAATACCATGCCAAAAGCTAACTCAAGGAAATTGATTACTAGAACTATTTTTAATGAATGGGATTAATCCAACAAAACTAAAAGGAAATGAATTGCTAAGGATAAGTCTAAATGAGTGAATCAATGAATTGAAGAAATCATTATGTGTGTAAGAAATTAGCAATGCGTCAATGGGATGGAGAGGATGTTGTGTGGGTAGACTTAGTTTTCATCTCAATGATTGAGTGAAACTGATGGAAGTGTGAGGCTATGTCCCGATCAACAATCCTATGTTGTATACTCAAACCAAGAGAAATATTTCAAACCCCATCTTGGTGTTTTTTCATCCACAACAAAACCAATATTGAAATAGATCAATACAAAGTGTCTTTCTACAAACTAATAGTGGATAGATTAATGATTATGATTTCTAATTGATATTAAAAAATTAACAATAGAGATTCAAGTAGATGGGGTGTATATTCTTACCGAAAACACATTGAATAGAGAATTGTGATCTACCCTATGCTAAGCATCCATAGGAAACCCAAGCAACATAATAAACAAATAGAAAGATATGAAGCATTATCACACATTCAACCATGATCGAGAAAATAATTGACTTGGAGTAATCCAGAGGAATAACTCAAGCACTAAATGACTATGATCAATATTTTATTCTAGAAAATTGTGGAATTAAAAACAATGTTTTTGTCTCTATGAGACATTTACCAATTTACATAACATAACTTTATTCAACATTCCTTTACTACTCTACCAATGAACCCCTTCTAAGTTGATTTTCTTGGGTTTATAGGTATCATTTGGATTTGTTGGGGTATATGGAAGGCCATGCTTCCAATTCCCTTTCATTACCTATTTACAACAATTTCAGTTCCATTTCATCTTTTTGTTGGTATCATTCCCCTTTCATTCCCTTCTTCTTTTAAATTTTGGTGCTTATATTGGTAGTGAGACACCATATTGATGAGTGGTGGTTCTCTGAGATAGAATGGGGCCATTCGCACTCTCAACCACATCCTCATTTATTTTAATCATCTTCCATAGATATGAAATTTAATTTCATAGTCAATGAACCCGAATTTCATGGCATTGTTTGAACTCTAAATTTGTCAATGGCTTTGTCTTGCTTTGAGTTAGAACCATTTGATGTTTATTTCAGATCCATTTTGGATCAATTCGTTATGATAAATATATGTTTAGCAGGTATGAATTCCAATTGCAGTATGGGTCAATTGGATGGTCTGTAGGAGCAACATTGGGATATGCTCAAGCGATGCCAAACAAGCGTGTAATTGCATGCATTGGTGATGGTAGCTTCCAGGTGAAAATGCAATATTTTTTCTTTCAAATTCAGTGTAATATTTTTTAATTAATAATAATCATTAAGTACCAATGTCTATAAATCCTTTTAGATATTTAGTTCTTTGGAATTTTCTAATGTATCCAAAAATTAGTTTGATTTTTTATCCTTGAACATATTTTTCCTTATTTGAACAGGTGACAGCCCAGGATGTTTCTACCATGATTCGATATGGGCATAACACTATTATTTTTCTTATTAACAATGGAGGATACACTATAGAGGCTGAAATTCATGATGGACCATACAATGTCATAACAAAATTGGAACTACATGGTTTAGTAGATTCCTTTCATAATGCCAAGGGGAAATGTTGGACTGTCAAGGTACTCTTTCTTTATATTTACGCCGAAAGGCGTATACCTATTGACAATGGGCATAATTAATGATATTTTAATCATAAATTTCAATCTTAGGGTTGGAAATTGAAGATGTTGGCATATTCTTCGTCGTCCTCTCTAATCAATGGATAAGATTTTGATAAATTAACTTCCGCTCATTTATAAAGACGTACGTTTATGTGATTACTTTATCACATTTACTAAATAAAATTAAAAATTTACTTGCTCACCACCAGATTGCCACGTTCAATGATTAAGAGATAATATGTTAAGCTGGCCACGATTTACTAAATTATTGTTACTGGATGGATAGGTATGACCCTGGATGCCAATTAAAAAGTTTTAAGCGCAGTCATTTTTTTTTTACCAGTGCGGATGTTTATGGATGCATGGATGTGATGTGAAGTGAAGCGTTTCAACCTCCAGTCTCCCCTCTGCACGCGTTTGAAGTGTTGGCCACGATTTCAGTGCGCATAAAAAAAGAGCGAGTGAATGCGTTTATACATGAATGCGTTTTTACATGCGTTATTATTCAGTCATCACGGCTACCAATTTCGTAGGCCTGGCGTGAATGCGTTTTTACATGCATGAATGCATGGATTTTCGCGGGAAGTTTAACAGCCGTAAGCCTTTCGGCGTTTACCAGCCTCGACTTAGAGGCTGTGCTAGTTATAGCATTGTCAACTCTTTCGCAAGGGAATTTTGTTTCTTTTGTGATATGGGAGTATTTGTGCATAAATTATTTTCTTAATACGATTGCTTCTCATTTTTTCTATTTTTCAGGGTTTACTTCTTAACCAACTCCTTTTCCTTAAAAAGTACATTATCATAGACTTGAGGATAGTTCCCTTTAAATTGGTTGGTATCATATTGGTGGATCATATTTTTTTGTTTTATCCCTCTTGAGATATCAATTGTTTTTATTGTTTGTAACCTTTGTGCTTGTTACATTTATTGGTGGTATTATGTGTTGCTAAGCTAATTGAGGGAATAGTGACAAAACAAAACCACTCAATGTGCCTAATTTGTCAACTTTTCCAAAATGTCTTAAGA